>JABUQX010044612.1:0-37187 GCA_015478945.1 Trachelipus rathkii
AACGATTAAGATTTCGGTCGACTTTGTGTATAAGAAGAAAGATTGAGGTGTTGCCGCCGCCGCAGTATAATTCAGAGAAAAAACCATTTCGGGTAGGATAAAAAATTTAAGGTTCTGTTTCATACATTTATTGTTTAGTTAGTTTTGATGTCACTAGACTTTTTACGAACTAAATCTATAACATTAACAACTCTTTATAGGTATTCATAATAAAATAAATGATTAATTTTTACTTATGTTAATATTCAACAATTTAAAGATTAACGATATAATTTTTTCTTATTTATGAAACTCATGTTACATTTATCTTTTTTGTTAATTTGTCTAATAAAGTCTCTGTAATTCATATAAATTTAAGATGAAACTTTCTAAATTTTAAAAAATTCCGTGTTCGAAAAAATAAAAAATGGAAAATATAGTTGTGGATTATCTTAGGTTAAAAAGTCTTAAAGATTCCGTTACTTCTGCTCTTTTTAAACACTTTACTTATCGATAATTTTATTACTCTACCACTTATAAATATACTTGATAATGTTTATCAACATTTATTTAAGAAATAATATAAATAATTCATTCTAAATATATATAAAAATCGATCTTATTGCGTTCATAGCGATTCTCGGAAGAGATACTAGTAAGGTATTTTTTTTCGAAAACGTCAAAAGTATAATATACAGTATTCGCCTTCATATGACGTATCAATTTCAATGGGCTTTATATTCCAATGTGACGTAACCTCGAATGGCTAATTCCGATCGTATAACCTTTGTTTATCTTTTTGGAAATTTTTTTTCTCAAGCTTCACAAATAAATTGCCATCTTCTCAAAAGTACAGCTACTCTCACGACGCAACTATACAAGACATCGAGTTATGACACATAAGAGAGATCGATCTTAGAAATGTTATCGTTTCAAGGCGAACTCGCTATACTTGCTTGAACGCATTCGGGAACCAAAGTAATTAAAATTTTAGGCACTTCAGTCCGAACGACGAACGTCTCTAAGGAATACACTCTTCCCATATAATATATATAGGAAATATTGCGGCTTTCAACATAAATAATTACTTTAGTAACGCCTTATGAACTATGGATAGAAAGCCAACACATTAAAATATATTTTGTATTATATAAGTGTTTAAAATTTATATACGACCTAGTTTAGTTTTTTAAATGGCCTGAATTACTAACTTTTTTTAATTTTAACTTCTCACTCCAAATTATTAAGAGATCCTTTAATTAGACATATTTTTCGAATTATTACTTAGGAAGGATGTTTAATGTCGCTCGGGCGTTCGAATAAATAAAAAATGGAAAAAAAATGAGTTGAGTTTGTATCTTGGATTTAAATAAGCATAAAAATTTTAGCTTTATAATACTCTATTTTTACTTACAGAAGTAATATATTTATCTAGCGAAAATATTTTTGTGAGAATATTTTTATACGACAAGTCATTTATAGAAACAATAATCAAAATTAGTTCTAAATAATTATGAGAGAATAGTCGAATACCTTAAGTGGAGTTTCATGGATCTTGGAAACAGAACTTAAAATTATTCTCTAGTTTGAATACATTGCAAACGATATAAGCTCATATATTCTGCTCATATGCATAACGTTTCAGCGTAATCTACTATCGTACGTAACCCTCGTGTCTAAGTTCCCGAATCGCATAATTTATTTTTGGAATCTAAATTTTTTTTTCTTCATAGAACTCACACAATCTACAATTTAAGGTTTTCGGAACTTAAACTTCGAAGGGTCTACACACATATCTGAGATCGCAGACCTTGATAATAGTCTAACGATTTCAAGAGGACTACTCGCCTATCTACCCCTTTGAAGGATTCGAAAACAATCCGAATATCTAACATAATCAGTCTCTTCCATCGATACTCGTATGAAACGTCACTTAGCGGCTGGCATTGACTTAAACTTAATATATAATATCGAGAAAGGATTCATATTAATTTTGTAGCAGATAAATTCGTTTAATACGTATATAACCATTGGAAAGATAGCAACACTTAAATATATTTTGATAAATAAGTGTTTAAACTTTTATAAAACTTAATTGTTTTGTAAAACGTGGTCATTGCAAATAGGGTTCAAATTCAGACGATAAAAGTTTCGTTTATAGATTCCTTTAAACACATTCTTAATCGAAGAATCATTCTATCACAAAGCCCACTTATGATTACGTTTACACGACAATATATTTATAAAAATCCAACAATTATCTAAGGTACTTATAAAGAAATCCGATAATATATCCTTACAAGCTACACTGTACGAACATAATACATCGAGGAACTCCACCTAGAACTGGGAAGCCACTCATCCACACACACTACAGATATCGTAACTATATCATCATACACACCACCACTTAACGTATAGAAACACATCTACCTTCATACACAATGCGCATCTAACTACAAGACACAGATAAGACTAAAGCGAACCAAAATCACAAGATCTACCAAACAACCACTACTATCCTCCCTATCATAGACGTACACTACATCACTTAATCCTTCATATAGATTCCGAGATTATCCGATACATAAACCATCAACCAAAAACACAAATAACAAGCAAAATAATTTTATTTAATACTAAGAAAATTTCTTAAATATTCATCTAAACTATCAACCAAAATTTTTTAAGATTCGGAAATATAGATCATAACGAGAAACTGACAACAACTAGGAAGAACGAGAACCTTAGAACAATCCATTTACAACTGCCTTATTTCAAGAGCGTACACGGTACTATACTAGCCAGACAAATATTTGACGCTAATTCGGCAAAAACCAAACCATCACTATGACCCACTAAAATAAACAGCTCTTCCTCGAGATACCCTACGATCATAACAGACAGTATTACCTTATCAGAACACGGAGGAGCAAATGCGATAGAAAGCACCACACTTAAAACATTATAAGCTAAATAACGAACAAGAACACCATATGAGTTTAAACATATATTGTTATATACAACATTAAAATATCAATCTCCACATAATACGCTAAAAGCATCTTAATGACTATCAGGATCCCACACTAATACATAGATAATCAACTCAAACACAACCACCTCATTAAGACCAACTAATTACTTAACATACCGCAACCCATTCATATCAATAATCAGGCACACACTCCACAAGCAAGACCATATATAACAATACAGATACTCTACTACCGACAATGCATTTACATAGAAAATAATCTAAAATATTCTAAATATTATGAGAGATAGTCGATTTCTTAAGGTGCGTCTTCATCGTGACTCTCGAAAACGATTCAGTAACATTTTGGTTTTTGAATACGATTCAAACGTTCTAACCAACTCATTATTGCTTCATATAGTTATCATACAACGGGCCTGATCTCCCTATGTGACGTAAACTCGATGTCCTAAGTTCCCGATCGCATAATTTTTTTTTGCTAAAATAATTTTTTTTTCATCGAAGCTTCAAATTTTTTTTACAGGTTTCGGTGATACTTTAGACTTCGAGGTTCTACGACACTATTGAAATGAGACTTTAGAAAATGTTACTGTCAGAGCTATAGCGCTTACTAGTCCCTTTGACGTTCTGGAAAACTCAAAATATTTATATCACTCTTCCTCGATTAACTCGATGAAAAGCTCAATGATGGCGGCATTGATCCTCTCCTATATACTATAGATAGGTGATATGGATTAAATTACTTCCTTAACATATAAATGTTTAAACGATATACACATGGGATAAGAAAAGCCAAACACATAAAATCATTCTTTATTTAAAATAAAAAACTTGAGGGTAAAATTAACTATAGTTTTTAGAGATTTCTTTAGAAGTATCATACGGTTAATAAAATAATAAATAGTTATACGTTAAAATTAGCTTCGTTAAAACGATACATATCGAAATATATGTATATTACTCTACCAATGCTATATGATAACGTTTAGAAACCGACAAATTATTTATAGAAAATAAATCAAATATTTCCTTAATTACATAATGAGAAGAGAAGTTGATATCCTAGTCGGTCGTTCTTCATCGGTTCGGGAAGGATACTATTATTGAATATTTTATTTTCGGAAATAGTTCAAACGGTATAATTAACACGCATTATCCTCAATACAGTATCGTATCTCACGTGGCTCGATCTTCCTATGTAGTAACTCGATGATCTAAGTTACCGATCCGCGTAACATAATTCTATATTCTTTTGATAAATTTTTTTTTCTATAGGACTTCTCAAAATTTAAAGGTTCGGAAATTAGGACATCGAGGTTACGAACCCATAGGCAGATCGAGACTTAGAATGTATTCTCGTTTCACGAGCTAATCAGAGGCTATCTCTAACATTATGAAATATTCGGATAACCATAAATATCTAACTATCAAGCTTCTCCTCGATACTCGATGAAACACGTCCTAACGGCGGCAATCTACTTCTCTCTAAATAAATAGGGGGGTGTAGATTAAATAACTTTTAAACATATACATCGTAAACGTATATAACAATTGGATAAGAAGGCAACTAAAGATTTTGATGAATAAGTTTTTAAACTTTTTATTAAACTTTTTAGATTCTCTGTTAAAGATAAGAGATCGTTGGTATCTTATGTTAAATAAAAGCTATTAAGGTTTCCGTTTATAACATCTTTAAACAATAACTTATGAAATACATTTACTAACTCTAGCAAGCTTATAGTATATATTCGTTTTAACCGGACAATTATTTATAGCAAATAATTCAAAAATTATGTCTTATATATTGAGATTAGAGAAGTTCGATTTCCATATATTGGCGTTTCATACTGATCTCGGAAGGGATATACGTAAAATATTTTGGTTTTCAAACGTATTCAATACCATTTATTGCCTTCATAAAAGTAATCGCATTCACGGCCTCGATCTCCCTATGGTGGAAGTACCTCAGATTGCTATTCCGATCGATAATTTTTTTTTTTTTTCTTTTAAATATATCATCGAACCCATCACAAAGATTAAGGTTCGAGAACTTTGAACATCGAGTTAACGACACCATAGGAGATGAGCACGATTGAAATGTATACTATATGAAGGAATTTAGCATTGATTTTTAATACACAGTTTGAACGTATTCCGAAACCAAAACGATCTAACTATCACTCGATTCTCGATATATCTCGATGAAACGTCTCCTAAAGACATCGACTTCCATCTATAACATATGACAGGGTATACCGGATAAATAATTTTTATGCAATAATAACTATCGTGTAAACGTATATAACTTTATGTGAAGTCCGATGACAAGGTGGAAGCACTTTTCTTTGTAACACCCGAATTGATCGTTACGGAAGCCTCTGTTTTATAGACCGAGACGAGACGGAAGCACGCTATTTCGTGACGCCGGAAGCAGTCGAAAGCACCTTTTTTTGTGACGCGAACCAGCTCTGGAAGCACGTTTTTTGCAACCTGATGACACTTGGGACCACTTTCTTTGTGACCCGATGACAGGCGTAAGCACCCTTTTTGGGACCCGATGCCAGTTGGAAGCAATTTTTTTGGAGACCGAATGCTATTTGTTTAAACCATCACAATGTGCTTTGTCGTAACTTCGTGGTTCTAGTTCAATATCTCTCAGAAAATTTGAAAAGTCTCGATGACTTTTTGAAATATAAAAAAAACATATTCTTATTCAGTCTCAGGAATCGTCTGAGTGTCTCTTCTCTTTATATCTCTGATGACATACTTAATCCATTCTTCCATAAAGATTTCTCTTTCTATCAAAAATAATTTCTTAGCATGCGTATTAGTAATTCAAATTAATGTTCTTTCGATTAAATGTTAGGGGTGTTTAAAAGTATAAATTTAAAAATCGAAGTTACTAAATTTTAATGTTTATTTGAAATATAAAAGTAATATATGATAAAAACAATTTAATAAGATTATATTTATAAATAAAGATTCATCATTAGCTACATTTTTTCATTGCAAGTATCGTTTATTAGATAAACGGTCGCCTTATGACTCCCACCAGTTAAAGGGATCATATTTGATGATAGATGAGCCACAGAAGAAGCCATTTACATAGCAAAATGCATACGAGTAAAACGTACTTTCCGAATCTTGTCACAGCAACTTTTTGCAAAGCATTTTTATTCCATAAACGTGATCTGGTTTGCGTTCCTTGAGATCGCGAGTTATTGAATAAGTCGATGGTTACCTACTGATAATTGACGCACGACCGAATCATTCTTCTTTTCGATATAGGCGTAAACTACTTCGGTTAGCGATTTCTACGAGAAAAATCATTTGGGTTTGAGACAGATAATTTTTCAGACATAATTTTCGGTATTGCTGGGGTCATTCGGATTCCTATTGTGACTTATCTCGTGTCGAACCCGGCTCTCGTGATTCTAGTTGTTTTCCATTAGTGCTGGGCTGATAGAAACAGAGGGTATCAATCATTTAATTCAAATATTGAAAACTCCCCGGATATAATCCGCCACCCGTGTTTCCCAATTACTTCGTGATAATTCACCTCACTGGTCGTAATTTTCACGATAATTAAAACCTTCCTCTGCCTACCGGTTCATCGCCGTTCCACCATATATTTCGGCGATACTGTTAATAAAACTAAAGAATTATTTTAAGCATGCGCGTAATTATTTGAGTTCTGAGAAAACAGAATAACGAAACAATTCGAAGACTTCTTCTGCGTATAAGAATTAATGAAAGATAGCGTGCCGTCACTGTCGCTCAAGCAGCAACTCTTCGCGATACGTTTTTCGTCACTACTCCTTGTCTGGTCAATGCTGCTTTAGCGGCATGTCGAGTTAACAATCTTCTCGAAATATCGACCTAATGACATTAACTATGGTGAATTAAATCTTTTTTTGTCGAGACAAAATAGAATTAGTCCTTCGCGAAAGCTTTAAATGTTCTCGTTCTCGCTCAAATGAAACTGCTATTGATAGTAGCGAAATGCGGTATACTAGCGAATCCAACTAAAATAATCATAAAAGAGATGCTCTCTTTCCACAGTTTTATCTGGAATTGCCAATAAAGACACGCCACATATTGGTAGCAAGTCCGATACTATCCTACCTCCTGTGTTTAAAAAACAAGAGTGGTTAACTGTGGGTGTACGATGCGGGTTTTATATAAGATAATACATTAGAGAAAGAAATATAAATACAATAAATATCGTTTTTTATTGTTATTTTTATTCTTTTCAATTTTAACTGATATTTCTATCTATATTCTTATTAATTTTTAACACCTTCCTTTTTATAGTCCGATTTCGTTCCATCTTGTGCGGGTGGTTACAAGTCTGCTATAAATTTATTACATCTATAATACATCGGCGTTTAGCCAATGCGCGTGCGTCAGCACGCTGCCAATAGACAAGTGCTCCCGTTAGGAGCAAGCCAAAGGTTTGTGTATTATATTTAAACTTATATAAACTTGTAATTAACTTTTATTGTTTCAAAAGATATCTTCTATTATAAATAAAAAAATCATACTTAGTGTTTTTATTTAATGCATTCATTTACTTAATAGAAATATGTTTATACTAATTATCTTTTACTTAGTTAGACTAATAAATTATATTATTATAGAAACGAAAGTTTTTAGGGAGATATCATTATATAAAAAATAATAAATATTCGTATAGAGGAACAAAATTATTTTCTCTGATGATTTAAAACAACTCGTCTTGCTGATGATTAAATTTTTCAAATAAAAACAAAAGAAAACAAAATCATACTTAGATTTACGATCCTAAATTTTTTTCGTTTTCTCCGTAAAATAGTTGCGTAATGGTAATAAAAAATTCGTAAATGCAAGATTATCCTATTTTGATATTTTATGAATAAATAACAAAATGAAACTATGATAGAAATAATAATTAAATTTCACCTGGAAGTTAAAGATTTATAGGATTTTTCTCTTAGTGGGGCGGGCAACAAATGTCCACTCGAACATTTTTTTCCTCACCAGGCTTTATTAGCTTCATTTTTTTTTTTCAGTATCTCTAATCAAAATTCGTGCTCAATTTGATTTGCTCAAATGAATTTCCTTTAAATTTCTTCACTTTTCGCTAGTGTATCAATTTTCATTCTGTCTAAGAACGCTTCGATTATTGTTCAACTCCTTATCCATTTTGTTCTCGTCTTTCCATGAAGCGTTAAACGAATCGTTTCATTAAATCATTTATATCGTGGAGGGCCGCGACATATTTCGTTGTTTCGCTTACGATGATCGAGGGCGATGCTTACTAACTACTTTACATCAAGTCAGTCTATATATAAAAAATAACTAATAACTAGATATTCCAATTGTATTATGTCAAAAATTTGATTTTTTGCTCGTAGTTGCTACTCGAATTAACATTAAAAGATAACGATTAATAATCGCGACGGAAACCGGCTAATCGAGCCACATTCAAAACGTATGGTTCAAACTCTTATCTGACCATCCCCAGCAATTCAGGCACGATGGGTAAACTCGGTTTTGAGTTCATGAGCGAGACCATTTTTATTTTTTGAGTTCAGTGAAGTGTCTGATTATGAGCGAAGAATTTGTTAAAGAACTCAATTTTCTCAAAACATAAATTATTCTCGATGAACTCGAACTCAAACCACTTTTTATTGAGTATACATTATAATATAAATGCAAGCAAAACTAATCGTTCAAATGAGATTTTTGGTTTTATAAATAGAATTAACAAACTATCTAAACTTAACCATAAATGATAAAACTGCCAGACATTATGCTCCCTCAATGTAAATAAATAATTACAAAAAAAAACTAACAAGTTTTCACGATCATTAAATAACTCGTTTTGAAGTCGTACATTTTAATAAGCATCCTAAGCATCCTACAATACGGACACGACGTAAGGGCGAGTGCGCAGGAAGAGCATGTCACCATGTGTTTACAAGGTAAAAATACTACCTCCGTCTCTTCGTCCAAACAAACTTTACAAAGCATGTTTTTTGAGAAAACTTGGTTTGTCGTTCCTTGAGATTGCGGTTGGCAACTAGAAAGCGAGGATTCCACCGCTAAAGACGATGACGACGACGATGTATCCTTCGCTTCGGAGACAGGCGTAGCCACTTCGATACTCTGTTCGATATTAGTTAGAGTGTTAATATTTGTAGCGGGTATCGACTCCGAGCTTACGATATCGCGTTCAGTATCGGCGCCTCTCGTCACGCTCACACTGGGTTCATTTAACGACGTTATTCGGCTGACTCGACGATCTTCGGAGGAGGTTTCATCGGTAGTAGGCGATACGGAGAAATTATTATTAGCGTTTTCGGTATTACGCGCGTCGTCCTCAGCGACTCTGGTGGTGTTCACACTCGTCGGTTCGTTTAACGTTATTAGGCTGACACGAGGATCTTCGGAGGAGGTTTCATCGGTGGTGGCCGATGCGGAGAGATAATTATTAGCTTTTTTAGTATTAGGCGCGGCGTCATCAGCGACGACTCTCGTCGTGTTCACACTCGTCCGTTCGTGTAACGTTATTTGGCTGGCACGGCGATCTTCGGTGGAGGTTTCGTCGGTGGTAGGCGTTACGGAGAAATAATTATTAGCGTTTTCAGTATTAGACGCGTCGTCATCAGAGGCTCTCGTCGCGTTCATACTAGGCTCATTTAACGGTATTGGGCTGACACGACGACCCACCTCGGTGGTTTCTCGCTCGGTTTCATCAGTAGTAATCGATACAGAAACGTTTTCAGTACGATTCGCGTTTTCAGGAGCTGTCGCGATCGTTGCTCGGCTGGAACGATCCTCCTCGGTGGTTGTTGGTGATAACTCTGTTGTTTCGTTCTCTAAGTTTCGTTGTTCTGCTAAAATCGCATCCAGACACTCGTCTATCAGGGAGAATAGTTTCCCGGTTTCCTTTAATCGTCTTTTTAAGGCGTTTTTGACTGTATTGCGTTCGAATCCCATGCATAAAGTATGTCTAGTTACGCCGCTTTCCACTAATTGCTCCAGATCATTATCATTAAGAATAAGAGACTCTAAAGACGGCGACGACGGCGACGACAACGACGACAACGACGACAACGACGACAACGACGACAACGACGACAACGACGACAACGACGACAACGACGACGACGACTGTAACGGCCCCGAGGACACCACCGCCGACGCCGCTTCTGCCGATGATGCTATTGTAGCTGCTGCTGCTGCTGCTGCTGCTGCTGCTGCTGCTGCTGCTGCTGCATTTGACAAAGACCCGTTATTCGTAGGAAGGACGCGAGAAGCGGAATCTTCATCTCGATCATCCCCATTTGAAATATTTAAATTTTTCGAAAACGAAAGAAACAGGCAATCGGGGGACCATTTATCGTGTTCTTCCCACGGATCAGCATCCGCCTCCCAGTTTCTGAGTCCAAGAAAACAATAGAAACACCTCACGTGGTCACTAAGCTTGCGATAATAAAATCCCGCCTCCGCTAATTTTTCCGGAGTTTGCCTAACCCTGTTAGGCCAACCACCGAAGGATTTTAAACGAGCTTCTCGCGTGGCAAATTCGCTGTTTTTGGGTCCCGAATAAGGACGAAGCCCGAGACTCTCCATCGAAATTTTTTTTAAATCAGTTAAAGAATTTTCACTGGCGCGTCGTTGGTTCCTTCTTCTTAAGCCGCAGACATCGGTTCCGCCGGTGGGTGCTCTAGAGGTAGAAAAAATGACTAAACTTCCTTCACCTATCGGGACGTTGGTGGTGTCTTCTCCTTTAACGAACGAACAATCGGGACTAAACTTCAAATGCTCTCCTCTGGGAGTATCTCCTAGCACCCAAGAACCGATAATCTTCTTGCAGAATGCGCACACGCAATGATCGTCATTGCGGGAGTAATAAAACCCCTCTTTCGCCAGTTCTCGAGGAGAAATGAAAGATACGGGCCAATCCACGAAAGTACGTAGTCTTTCTTCTTCGAACCGAAGTTCGATCTCCGGTATTTCAAATTTTTTTGACCGAGGACGGCGGCTACTGATATCCATCGTTCGTTCGATCGTTCGTACGGAAAGTTTACGCCGCAGCCCACTCTGTCTAGTCTAGGCGATTGGTTCGTAAACGCCAGTGCCGTAGCGCGTGCGATGCGCGGTTTATATCGACGAAATATTTTTTTTCAAAAGGTAATAATAAATAGAAAAGAAATTAGTTATTTAATTTTAATTTTTAATTAATACCTTTTTTTCAATTTGTTATTATATTTATTAAGTTAGTCGCGTAAACTCCTCCTCCCTAATTACGACTAAACTAAGCAAAATTGAAACATGGGATACGATTAATTTTTTTTTACGCGAATATTATTTTCATTCGAGAAACAATAATATAATTTCCATTATAAAAGTCTCAACTCTCTAACCTGATTAAAGTTCATAAAAAATGCCAAAAAAAAGGGTTAATAATAAGTAAATTTTTTAAATCTTTATTATTAAAGCGATAATAACGGGAATAAAAAGAAAAAAAAATATTATGGAATTATTAAAAAGCCTCCTCCAAACGATTAATTTTCGGGCAGAAGGGAGAATCTCGACCACCGAAAGAACTCGAATGTAAATAAACTTTCGGGTGGTGTAGTGGCATTTTTTATCCGCGCGCGTTGAGTCTTTGATATCGTTTGACGAAACAAAATAGCGGCCACCAATCCCAGAAATATGCGGAAGAAGGTAGAGTTTATCGAGAAAGACGAGGATTCGTACGAAGAAATAAGTTAACGCGATCGCTTATCCCGATTGGTAAATGAGCTGAGCGTAGAAAATCAATTTTTTTTTGGAGGTTTTGATATCGCGTGGAAGAAAAGTTGATAAAAATAATTAAAATTAAATAAATAATAATTATGATTATTAATTATTATAACGAGTTTCTTAAACGAGAGCGAGCGTCGTTCGTGCGCATCCTTTGCAAACAAGTTGATTCATGGTGCTTCTCCATCATTGGCGCGTATTCGGCATATAATAACAGGGACCGGAGCAGGAGCTGGAGCTGTATCTATCAGAATTTTCGATCGACTTCCGACCCAACCACCTAATGAGTCTGTCGGATGAAGCGTTCGAAAGTACAATAAATTTAAAATCAGTACGCAACACTCTTCCTCTATTTCCTTTCTTCCTCTAGAGCATATTGTTCCTGTAAAACGCCAACTGCGCGCTACGTAGGTTCTTTTTAAGTAGAATACGTTGCGTGCGGACGTGTGAAAAAATCTTTGGCTGTTCATTTTGTTCCGTTTCGGCTTGTGGGAATTTACCCGAAACATATATATTATATTATTTATTTTCATTATTAGCTACATTTAAAATAAAATTTGAAATCAGCTATGCAACTTTTTTCGCCAACAAAAAGCTTTATTATTTCGATTATGAAATAAAAATGAGAGCGAGAGGAAATATGTACTAACAGATTTTGGAGGGCCGGCCATTGGAGAAAGAGTCTTATCGAGAAAGACAAGAGGGTTCACACGTAAAACATGATGGTATTTGGATCTTCTCTTTCTCTCGTACAAAAAATATAAACCCAACATTCGTGGGGAGTGGGATATCTCGAAATAGTTTTAGAAAAGCATTAAAATACTAATAGATCGAATAATAAAAGTGAATGAGTGAGTGAGTGTGTGAGCGCGAATAGTGACTGAGATAGGTCCGGCGTACGTAACGAAGATGACAACAACGAAGAAATAGGAACTTCATTTCATTCAAACTTCTCCTCTCCCATTATTTTTCGACTTCTTTGCCGACGAAGCAAATTTCAATCATCGTCGTTCGAGTAGCATACAAACAGAGCCGACGTACGTAACGAAGACGACGACGAATGAAACTTTATTTCGTTTAAACTTCTCCTTCGCCATGGTTTTCCCTTCATCGCCGGCGATGAAAAATTTCATCATCGTCGATATTTTCAATTGTACTGCGATTAAAAAAGTCGATATATCCGCGCATTTTCATTATTCGCCCTATAGTATCGCTTAGATGGAAGATGGTCGTTTACGTAAAATTTTGAGATAAGTTAAGGAAATATATTTTCGAGACTTAGCAGCATTTACATTGGCGAAACTTTTTTAATTATATTTTAACGATCGAGAAAAGTCGCTTTAAATAGGTTTCACGGTGAAGTTCATATCCCTTTTTCAGACCTTTGTTCCGCGACCCATTAAAGAAGAAGTTCGCTCTATTACGGCGATGAAAAAATTAAAAAAAGAAAAAGAAGAACACGACGCTTTCTTTTTTGTTTGCTAAAACAATCGAAAAATTAATAAAAGAAGACAGAATGCTTTCTTAATATAAATAACAAAATTTTCTTTTCTTTAGAAGATTAAATATGAAACTTAATTTTTTTTGGCAAAACTATAAGTTAAAAAATATAAAAATTTAAAATATATTTATTTCTTATCATTTTCCCTTTTATTATACGTTTGTAAAAAATAATATATACCAATTAAATAAATAAATAAGAATATAATAATGAAAAATCGGCTGCAACCTCACCCAGTCCCAAATGCCTCGTACGTATAGTAAATTTCTTTGAATGAAATTATGTTTTCTTTATTATTTTAGAAACGATCGATCGACGCCCATTTGGTCAAAAAAGTCTAAGAAAAAATTGAAGACTTCTATCAATCTTTCGAGAGCGTAGAACAAAAAGGAAATGGATCGACCATTCCACCCATTCTCGAGTTTATTTATTTAATTTTTTTTTTTAAATCCCGATGCGATAAAAATTTTGTTTTTTCTTTACATTTAATCGCGGGCATATCGGCCTCTATTCCTTTTCGATGTTTTAACTCAATCGCTAAATATACGTTAAAATAATAATGAAAAAGGGCTATTAATAAATATAATTTTTAAAACTTTATTTTTTAAAATGATAATATGATGAAAAACTTATGAAATTACAAAAAGATTTTCAAAAAATTAATAATAATTTTCTCTCGTGAAGATGAAAAAATCTCTTAGCGGTAATGCGACTACCGGAAGAACCCGCGGATAACATTTTTTTGGATATTCATAAAATTTCTCTATTTGAATTTTTGAAATTGTAGAAATAAAATTGAAAAATAATAATAATGATGATAATAATAAAGAATGAATCGAATACTGAAAATGAGTGAACGAATGAACGAGGCGAAATGAACATTCGTAGTTTTTCCCTTCTCAGCCGGCGATGTAAAATTTCATCATTCAACGTCGACTTTTGCGCCGCCCGCGATTAAGGGAAAAGCCGCCGATCTTTCCGCACCGTGCCTCACATTCTTCTTCGCTCTTTTTGTACGACGTAGATAGATTATTTGTTAATGCAGAATATTTTGAGTAAGGTGAGGGAGAGTTTGAAGCGCGCAATGCGAATATAATTTCCCCGACATCACTGCTGTGCCGCCGTCGCTCGATCTGGATAATAAAAGGCGGCCATTCAAAATTGTCGTTGCGGTAGTAGTTTATATTCGATCTTATTCATTTTTTATATGGTTTCTAGGTACACGTTTTGTTCATTGAATTTATATTTTGAGACGAAATTATTACAAAATGTCGTCGAGGCGTTTTCTACTACTCGAGCAAATTCAAATAAATCGCTATAATAAATGACCTCTTTCAACTGCCCACTTATTTTTAAATTTTTAGCTCGCGAACCATTGGTAAAGATCACGCTTCGACACCGACGAACGCACCCCGTCAACCTACGAATGTCCATTTTTTTCCATCGAAATGTTCGTCTTCTTTTTTCTTCAGTGATCGAAATATTACTAACAGAACAAGGTATACCGCTTGAAATTTTTGTACAGGTTTTCTATAAATTTTAAAAGATAAACCGTGAAACTTTTTATATATATAAAACGTTAAAGGAATAATAAATTAACAATTAAAAAAGTTTTTAAAAATATATTTATTTTGTTATAATTTTTATTTTTCTTCCTTAAAAAAATAACAATAATTTACGCCAACTGGATCTTCCAAATGAAATAAATAATAAGAACAATCGTCAAAGATTATTTTGACAAGTAAAATTTTCTTAAATTAGAAGTAAAAGAAGATAATTTAAATACCGACGTCCTTCGATTCTACGAGAGGCCGCGTTTGAAAAATGGAGGTTAAGGAAATGGCTGGAAAGGAGAAAACAGATTATTTCGAAAATACCAACTAGTGTCAGGATTTCAAACTTTTTTTTCCAATGTAATAAATTTAACATTAATCTTTTAAATAAAAGGATGGTATACACTGTATAATTTTAAAAATTTGTATATTATATCAGTATGAATTACTTACTATTGAATGTAACTAATTTTTCCATTAAACTCTTTAATAAATTTTAACAATATAATACGCATTTCAGTTTTCCTAAAATCCAACGTTTTTATTTTAAAAAAATAACTTTTTTGTATTGTCGTCTCTTAGATGTCTAAGTTACCGAAAGGCAAAAAAAAATTTTTTCTTGTAGAATCATCGAGATTTTTTCAAATTTTTGGGAAGGTATCGGGAACTTCGACATTGAAGGTACGATAAATACAGAATCGGGACAGGTGAAACGTCAATATACCTATGAACACCTTGATACAATACGTTTGAATGTGTTTTAAAAGGGAAATTTTTTACCGTAATCTCTTTATCGGAACAGAATGAAGCGTCCCCAAAGAAGTTTGAATTTGAATTTTATTTATCGCCGTTTCATTTGATGCTGCGATAATATTTTCATCTACGAAATGTTAATAAACGCATTATCCACCCGGTCTTAAATAAAGAAAAGAAAAGGGCTGGCAATGTGAGAACGATACTAGTTCGCTCGTTGTAGATAAGCGTTTGAGTCTGTGAAAACTCTTTTTTTTATATATATTCCGAAATCTTTATTACCTTACGGTTTGTTGTTTACTTAAAAATCTATTAAACGCCCCTTTATACGCTGTCCAATCGGTATTAAAGTAGGGTTAAGATTTTTTTACTTTTTTTCATCGAATTGTTAAAAATGGGCGTAAAAATAGGGGCGATTCACTAATTGAGAACGATTGTGTAATAATCAATATACTCTTACGGGGAGGATTTAGTGAGCGCTCGTTATTCGAAAAGGGCCGAAAAAGGGCCCTACCCCGCAAAAAAGGCCAAAAATTCTAACCCTACTTTGCTGCTGCTGCTGCTGCTGCTCCTGCTGCTGCTGCTCCTGCTGCTCCTGCTCCTGCCGCTGCTGCTGCTCCTGCTCCTGCCGCTGCCTGCGAGCGATCGATCGATACTCTCTACGCACTCTCACTCACTCACTCACTCTCTCTCTCGCTATTGATTTAGATTAATTAATAAGTAAGTTTGTAAACGTTTTTTATTTAATAATAATAATAATAATAATAATAATAATAATAATAATAATAATAATAATAATAATAATAATAATAATAAAATTTAATTTTTTAAAAGAAATTTTTTTGTTTAATAAGGCCTACATACCCTTTAAAATACCGTTTTCTAGGAAACCAAAATAAAAAAAAATGAAAATATTAAAAATTGTTTCGATAAATAAATAAATCTAGCTCAAAGCAAAATTTGATCATATATTACGTACATATATTTATTCCTTTAAAAACAAAAACTAAGATTTTCGTTCCTAAATTTCAATTTTTATTTCGCGCCGTTTCAACGGGTCCCAAGGAAAAGTTTAGGATAAGACATATTGGTTTTCAAATACGTTCAAATGTATTACAACTCAGAATCCTTTACTACAGTATCATTTTAACGGTCTCGATTTAACATGTGGTCGTATCCTCCATGTCTAAGTTCCCGATCGCGTAAGTTTTTTAAAAATTTTTTCAAAACATCGAGACTTTTCAAAAAAATTTCAAGGAATTGGGAACTTAGACACGGAGGTTACGACCGAACGCTCCAACGAGCCCGTTGGAATGTCAATATACCGAAGACAGCTTAGTTATAATACGTTTGAACGTCTTTGGAAACCAAATTACCTAAATAAGAACTCTTCCTCGGTAACCAATGAAACGTCACGAAACGGAATCGACTTCTCCCAGTAATAATATTATATTATTTCAACATATAAGCGTTTAAACGTACATAATATAGATTGAAATAACATGAATCGCATTCCTTTAAACACTTACTAATCGAAATAATTTATTACTCTTACCATCTAAATGATATATCTTAAAACAATAATTATCTTTAGAAATAATTGAAATCTATTCCTAAATATATTATGAGAGAAATCGATTATTTTCGTGGCGTTTCATCGGATCTCGGGAAGATATACTAGCGATTTATTTCGGTTTCGAAATACGTTCAAACGTTTACTAGCAGAGTAACCATCGATACTGTGTCATTTCAACGGGCTTGATATTCCTATGAGACCTAAACTCGATGTCTAAGTTCCCGATAGCCTAAATTTTTTTGGGGATAATTTTTTTTTCATCCAGACCTCACAAAAAATTTCAAGGTTTCGGGAACTTGGACATCGAGGTTACGTCACATCGGGTGAACGAAACCTTAGAAGTGTCATTGTTTCAGGGGCTACTCGGATATACTACGTTTGAACGTATTCGGAAACCAAAATATCTAAATATCAGCTCTTTCTCGACACCCGATGAAACGGCCTTAACGGAATCGACTTCTCCTATAATATAGATATGAATATGATTAAATAATTTTAACGTATAATCGTTTAAACGTATATAATATGCATAGAAGTATCATTAAAAAATTTTGATAAATAAGTGTTTAAACTTTTACATAATTTACTAGTTTTGTTAATGGGAATTATTATTTTTTTTTTTAATTTAGTCTCCTCTAAAATCCAGTTTTTCTTTAATTAAAATATTTTTTTAGGAGGTAACTGAATTACATAAATTAAAAAAAAAAAAATGTTTCGATAAATAAATGAATCTCGCGCAAAAGCAATATGTGATCATTATAAAGTTTTGCTTATAAAAAATACAATAACAAGAAAAAAACACTAAGATATTCGTTTCCTAAATTTCAATTTCCATAGTGACGATTTGTCAGTCCCTTAGTAACAATTCATTGTAGGATATGTAGGTTTCGAAATTCGTTCAAACGTATTTAAACTCGGTTTCCCTTCATATAATATCGTTTCGACGGGCTTGAAATTCCTATGTGACCTAACCTCGATGTCTAAGTTCCGAATCGCCTACATTTTTTGGGGATATTTTTTTTTTTCATCGAGACCTCTCAAAAAATTTCAAGGTTTCGGGAACTTAGACATCGAGGTTACGACACATCGGGTGATCGAAACCCTAGAAATGTCACTGTTTCAGTGGCAACTCTGATATACTTAGTTTGAACGTATTCGGAAACCAAAATATCTAAATATCAGCTTTTCCTCGACACCCGATGAAACGTCCTTTACGGAATCGACTTCTCCTATAATATAGATATGAATATGATTAAATAATTTTAACGTATAATCGTTTAAACGTATATAATATGGATGGAAGTATCATTAAAAAATTTTAATCAACGAGTGTTTAAACTTTTACATAATTTACTTTATTTTTTTTATTTAGGTCACCTCTAAAATTCCATTTTTCTGTAATTTAAATATTATTTTAGGGTTAACTGAATTGCATAAATTAAAAATAAAAATAAAATGTTTCGATAAATAAATGAATCTCGCGCAAGAGCAAAATTTGATCATTATATAATTTTTCTTATAAAAAATACAATAACAAGAAAAAAAATACTAAAATATTCGTTTCCTTAATGTCAATTTCCTTAGTGACGTTTCGTCGGTCCCTTCGAAACAGTTCAAAATAGGATATGTAGGTTTCGAAATACGTTCTAACGTATTAAAACACAGTATTTCTTCATATAGTATCATTTCAACGGGCTTGATATTACTAAGAGTCCTAACCTCGATGTCTAAGTTCCCGATCGCCTACAATTTTTTTGGAAAATTTTTTTTTTCATCCAGACTTCACAAATTTTTTTTAAGGTTTCGGGAACTTAGACATCGAGGTTAGGACACATAGGGAGATAGAAACCTTAGGAATGTCATTGTTTCAAGGGCTACTCGGATATACTACGTTTGAACGTATTCGGAAACCGAAATATCTAAATATCAGCTATTCCCCGATACCAGATGAAACGTCCCTAACGGTATCGACTTCTCCTGTAATATAGATAGGAATAGGATTAAATAATTTTAACGTATAATTGTTTATAACGTATACAATATGGATAAAAGTAACATTAAAATATTTTGATAAATAAGTGTTTAAACTTTTATATAATTAATTAGTTTTGTTATAGGGAATTATCAAATTTTTTTTTTTAATTTAGTCTCCTCTAATATCCAATTTTTCTTTCATTAAAATATATTTTTTATAGGGTAAACTTCTAAATTTTTTAAAAATGTATCGCCCGTTTCGAATAAAAAAAATGGGGAAAAAATATACGAGTTTGGCTTTTTAGGTTTAAAAAGGATAAAACTTTCCGTTTAATCGCATTCCTTTAAACACTTACTAATCGAAATAATTTATTAATATTACTATCTAAATGATATATCTTAGAACAATAATTATCTTTAGAAATAAATTAAATCTATTCCTAAATATATTATGAGAGAAGTCAATTCTTTTCGTGGCGTTTCATCGGATCTCGGGAATATACACTGGCGAGATATTTCGGTTTCGAAATACGTTCAAACGTTTTATAGTAGAGTAACCCTTAACACTGTGTCATTTCAACGGGCTTGATATTCCTATGTGTCCTAACCTCGATGTCTAAGTTCCCGATCGCTTAAATTTTTTTAGGGAAAATTTTTTTTTCATCGAGACCACACAAAAAAATTTCAGGTTTTCGGGAACTTACACATCGAGGTTACGACACATTGGGTGATCGAAACCTTAGAAATGTCGCTTTTTCAGGGGCTACTCGGCTATACTACTTTTGAACGTATTCGGAAACCAAAATATCTAAATATCAGCTCTTCCTCGACACCCGATGAAACGTCCTTAACGGAATCGACTTCTTCTAGGAATAGTGTTAAATAATTTCAACAGATAAGCTTTTAAACGTATATATTATAGATTTAAATAACAATCAAATTTTTTAAAAATGTATCGCCCGTTTCGAATAAAAAAAATGGGGAAAAAATATACGAGTTTGGCTTTTTAGGTTTAAAAAGGATAAACCTTTACGTTTAATCGCATTCCTTTAAATACTTACTAATCGAAATAATTTATTAATATTACTATCTAAATGATATATCTTAGAACAATAATTATCTTTAGAAATAAATTAAATCTATTCCTAAATATATTATGAGAGAAGTCAATTCTTTTCGTGGCGTTTCATCGGATCTCGGGAATATACACTGGCGAGATATTTCGGTTTCGAAATACGTTCAAACGTTTTATAGCGGAGTAACCCTTAACACTGTGTCATTTCAACGGGCTTGATATTCCTACGTGTCCTAACCTCGATGTCTAAGTTCCCGATCGCTTAAATTTTTTTAGGGAAAATTTTTTTTTCATCGAGACCACACAAAAAAATTTCAGGTTTTCGGGAACTTACACATCGAGGTTACGACACATTGGGTGATCGAAACCTTAGAAATGTCGCTTTTTCAGGGGCTACTCGGCTATACTACGTTTGAACGTATTCGGAAACCAAAATATCTAAATATCAGCTCTTCCTCGACACCCGATGAAACGTCCTTAACGGAATCGACTTCTTCTAGGAATAGTGTTAAATAATTTCAACAGATAAGCTTTTAAACGTATATATTATAGATTTAAATAACAATCAAATTTTTCGATAAATACGTGAATCTCGCTGAAAGCAAAATTTGATCATATATTATATACATATGTTTATTCCTTTAAAAAAAACTAAGATGTTCGTTCCAAGGATAAACCTTTACGTTTAATCGCATTCCTTTAAATACTTACTAATCGAAATAATTTATTAATATTACTATCTAAATGATATATCTTAGAACAATAATTATCTTTAGAAATAAATTAAATCTATTCCTAAATATATTATGAGAGAAGTCAATTCTCTTCGTGGCGTTTCATCGGATCTCGGTAATATATACTGGCGAGATATTTCGCTTTCGAAATAAGTTCGAACGTTTTATAGTAGAGTAACCCTTAACACTGTGTCATTTCAACGGGCTTGATATTCCTATGTGTCCTAACCTCGATGTCCAAGTTCCCGATCGCTTAAATTTTTTTAGGAAAAATTTTTTTTTAATCGAGACCACACAAAAAAAATTTCAGGTTTTCGGGAACTTACACATCGAGGTTACGACAAATTGGGTGATCGAAACCTTAGAAATGTCGCTTTTTCAGGGGCTACTCGGCTATACTACGTTTGAACGTATTCGGAAACCAAAATATCTAAATATCAGCTCTTCCTCGACACCCGATGAAACGTCCTTAACGGAATCGACTTCTTCTAGGAATAGTGTTAAATAATTTCAACAGATAAGCTTTTAAACGTATATATTATAGATTTAAATAACAATCAAATTTTTCGATAAATACGTGAATCTCGCTGAATGCAAAATTTGATCGTGTATTATATACATATGTTTATTCCTTTAAAAAAAAACTAAGATGTTCGTTCCAAGGATAAAACTTTCCGTTTAATCGCATTCCTTTAAATACTTACTAATCGAAATAATTTATTAATATTACTATCTAAATGATATATCTTAGAACAATAATTATCTTTAGAAATAAATTAAATCTATTCCCAAATATATTATGAGAGAAATCGATTCTTTTTCGTGGCGTTTTATCGGATCTCGGGAATATATACTAGCGAGATATTTCGGTTTCGAAAAATGTTCAAACGTTTTATAGCGGATTAACCCTTAACACTGTGTTATTTCAACGGGCTTGATATTCCTATGTGTCCTAACCTCGATGTCTAAGTTCCCGATCGCTTAAATTTTCTGAGGAAAAATTTTTTTTTTCATCGAGACCACACAAAAAAATTTCAGGTTTTCGGGAACTTACACATCGAGGTTACGACAAATTGGGTGATCGAAACCTTAGAAATGTCGCTGTTTCATGGGCTACTCGGCTATACTACGTTAGAACGTATTCGGAAACCAAAATATCTAAATATCAGCTCTTCCTCGACACCCGATGAAACGTCCTTAACGGAATCGACTTCTTCTAGGAATAGTGTTGAATAATTTCAAAAGATAAGCTCTTAAACGTATATATTATAGATTTAAATAACTATCAAATTTTTCGATAAATACGTGAATCTCGCTGAAAGCAAAATTTGATCATATATTATATACATTTGTTTACTCCTTTAAAAAAAAACTAAGATGTTTGTTCCAAGGATAAAACTTTCCGTTTAATCGCATTCCTTTAAATACTTACTAATCGAAATAATTTATTACTCTTACTATCTAAATGATATATCTTAGAACAATAATTATCTTTAGAAATAATTCAAATCTATTCCTAAATATATATTATGAGAGAAGTCGATTCTTTTCGTGACGTTTCATCGGATCTCGGGAATATATACTGGCGAGATATTTCGGTTTCGAAATACGTTCAAACGTTTTATAGTAGAGTAACCCTTAACACTGTGTCATTTCAACGGGCTTGATATTCCTATGTGTCCTAACCCCGATGTCTAAGTTCCCGATCGCTTAAATTTTTGAGGAAAAAATTTTTTTTCATCGAGACCGCACAAAAAAATTTCAAGATGTCGGGAACTTACACATCGAGGTTACGACACATTAGGTTATCAAAACCTTAGAAATGTCGCTGTTTCAGGGACGACTCAGCTATACTACGTTTGAACGTATTCGGAAACCAAAATATCTAAATATCAGCTCTTCCTCGACACCCGATGAAACGTCCTTAACGGAATCGACTTCTTCTAGGAATAGTGTTAAATAATTTCAACTTATAAGCTTTTAAACGTATATATTATAGATTGAAATAACAATAAAATTTTTCGATAAATACGTGAATCTCGCTCAAAGCAAAATTTGATCAGAATATAATTCATCGGATCACAAAAAAAGCGATTCCAACTGTCGTCGGGTCACAAAAACAGTGCTTTGTAAGACTTTTATCCGGGGCCGAGAACTCGAATGTTGTTTTCCATTCTCATTTAATTGTGTTTCCGAATGTTTTTATCTAATCTAAATAACAATAAATTATTTCGAAAAAAAATGTTTATAGTTAGATAGTTAATTAGCATTTTAAAAGGAATTACTATTATTATTATTATTATTATTATTATTATTAATATTAATATTTTTAAATTAGTCTCCCCTTAAATAACGTTTTCTTTAAAAAAAAATATTTTTTAGGGGTAACTAAATTAAAAAAAAAATAAAATTGTGAATAAATTGTTCAATAAATAAATGAATCTCGCTGAAAGCAAAATGTGATAATTTATTATATAAATATGTTTATTCCTTTAAAAAAACTGAGATGTTCGTTCCAAGGATAAAACTTTCCGTTTAATCGCATTCCTTTAAACACTTACTTATCGAAATAATTTATTACTCTTACTATCTAAATGATATATCTTAGAACAATAATTATCTTCAGAAATAATTCAAATCTATTCCTAAATATATATTATGAGAAAAGTCGATTCATTTCGTGGCGTTTCACCGGATCTCGGGAATATGTACTGGCGAGATATTTCGGTTACGAAATACGTTCAAACGTTTTATAGTAGAGTAACCCTTAACACTGTGTCATTTCAACGGGCTTGATATTCCTATGTGTCCTAACCCCGATGTCTAAGTTCCCGATCGCTTAAATTTTTGAGGAAAAAATTTTTTTTCATCGAGACCGCACAAAAAAATTTCAAGATGTCGGGAACTTACACATCGAGGTTACGACACATTAGGTTATCAAAACCTTAGAAATGTCGCTGTTTCAGGGACGACTCAGCTATACTACGTTTGAACGTATTCGGAAACCAAAATATCTAAATATCAGCTCTTCGTCGATACCCGATGAAACGTCCTTAACGGAATCGACTTCTTCTAGGAATAGTGTTAAATAATTTCAATTTATAAGCTTTTAAACGTATATATCATAGATTGAAATAACAATAAAAATTTTCGATAAATACGTGAATCTCGCGCAAAGCAAAAAATTGATCAGAATATAATTCATCGGATCAGTAAAAAAGCGCTTCCAACTGTCGTCGGGTCACAAAAACAGTGCTTTGTTAGACTTTTATCCGGGGCCGAGAACTCGAATTTTGTTTTCCATTATCATTTAATTGTGTTTCCGAATGTTTTATCTAATCTAAATAACAATAAATTATTTAGAAATTAAATGTTTAAAGTTAGATAGTTAATTAGCATTTTAAAAGGAATTACTATTATTATTATTATTTTTAGATTAGTCTCCCCTTAAATCTCGTTTTCTTTAATGAAATATTTTTTAGGGGTAACTATATTAAAAATAAAAATTATAAATAAATTGTTCAATAAATAAATGAATCTCGTTGAAATCAAAATTTGATCATATATTAAATACATATGTTTATTCCTTAAAAAAAAACTAAGAAGTTCGTTCCTAAATTTCAGGTTTTATTTCCCGCCGTTTCGTCGGGACCCGAGAAAGAGCTTATGATAATATATATTTCATTTTGAAATACGTTCAAACGTATTACAACTCTGCATCTTTTACTGTAGTATCATTTCAACGGGCTCGATTGAGCATTTGTTCGTACCCTCGATGTCTAAGTTCCCGTTAGCAAAAAATTTCCAAAAATTTTTTTTCCAAACAATCGAGACTTTTCAAAAAATTTTCAGGGAATTGGGAACTTGGACATCGAGGTTACGACCACATGCTCACTTGTGTTCATTGAAATGTCAATATATTAAAGACTACTGAATTATAATACGTTGGAACATATTTGGAAACCAAAATATTCAAATATTAGTTCTTCCTCGGTACCCGTGGAAACGTCATGAAACGGAATCGACCTTTTCTAGGAATAGTGTTTAATAATTTCAACATATAAGCGTTTAAACGTATATAATATGGATTGAAATTACAATAAAATATTTCGATAAATAAATGAATCTCGCGCAGAGCAAAATTTTATCAGAATATAATTCATCGGATCAAAAAAAAAAGTGCTTGGAACTGTCGTCGGGTCACAAAAAATAGTGCTTTGGAAAGACCTTTAACTTTTAATAAATGTTTAAACTTAGATTTTTCTTAACTTAGGTGTCTATGGTATCGAAGCTATCAAAAAATTTGAAAAAAATCTCGCCGGTTTAGCTATCCGCATTATATATTTTGTTAAAAAAAAAATTTTTTTATTGAAATAATTCAAATATATTTTTTATATATTAGGAGAGATGTCGACTCATTTAGCGCTGTTTCATCAGATCTCAGGAAGAGTTAATAGAAAGATATTTGGGTTTCGAAGCAGGTTCGAATGTTTTATAGCAAAGTACCTCTTGATATAGCGTATTTTCATCGGGCTCGATTTCGTTTTATATCCTAACTTTGATATCTAAGTTCCCAATTACTTCGAAAAATTTTCGCAAAATCTCGGCGGTTTCAGAAAATATATTTTTTTTACTTTGGCATATTTGGCTAAAAAAAATAATTCCGTTTAAAGATCCAATTAATTGTATACTTTTAAAAACTTACTTATCCAAAATATTTCAATACCACATCTATCATTATTATATATTTTTAATTTTTTTTTAATGAAACATTTCAAATCTATCGCTATATGTATATATTATGAGAAATGTCGATTCATGTAGTGCTGTTTCAAACGATCCCAGCAATAGCTAAACGAAAGATATTTGGCTTTCGAAACGCGTTCGAACGTTTTATAGCAGAGTAACCCTTGCTTATGCGTCTTTTCATCGTGCTCGGTTTCGTTTTTTGTCCTAACTACGATGTCTAAGTTCCCTAATCCCTAAAAAAAAAATTGAAAAGTTTCGATGATTTTTTAAAAATACAAAAGAAAACAATTTTAAGCGTTCTGGTTCTGGAACTAAGATGTCGTCGTGAGTGAAAGAGACAGAGACACGCACAACCACCCGTCCTTCATATGACCAGAAGCCAACTGAGAGTTTTGCTTAAACGGTTTACTCTTAGTTGGATCGACTCGTATCCCGAAAATTCGAAACTCGCTTCGAGAGTGTTTCAGTTGCAAAAATGTAAACTTCACGATTAACCGGGACAAAGCCATCGCCGACCTGCGAAGCGGTCATTCAGGTGGCGATTTTATTCCGGGACGAGTAGCAAAACGTTGAAGATACGCTTTTATTGGTCGTGGCTTCGTTTTCTCTCGGAATCGAAAAGGCCGGGGAGAAATGTGTAAAAATGATCGAAAGGGATAAAAAGACCATTCCTACAAAAATACACCCACTTTTTTCTACTTATAAAGACAACCAACCAACCAACCAACCAACCAACAAACCAACCGGGCTTTTTAATTCAGGTGTACGAGGAGGAACGAACTCGACCTAAAGATAATAATTTACTCGAGAAAATCTTACCCGACGGAATAGTCACCGATAACCCCCTGCCCGCGCGGAAAACCCGAAATAGAAGTAACCTTCGAAGTCGACGCCAATGGGATTCTCAGTGTGTCCGCTGCCGATAAGTCGACTGGCCGCGAAAAACGAAATTACCATATCCAGCGATAAAGGAAAAATATCGAAAGAGGAAATATATACATATAATTATAATATGGTTCAAGAAGCGGAGATATTCACGAAATACGACGAAGCCTTCGTTGAAAAAATTCAAACACTATATTCGCTAGAGAGATTGTGTAACGAGGCGAAATCTCTTCTCCAAAACGAAAGGGTGATGATGATGATGAAACAATTAGACATATCCGAGAGTCTGCGCGGAAATATATTAAAGACATTTGAGGAAACGAAAACGTTGGTCGAAAGCGCCGATAAATCGGAAACGACGATAGAGCTTTATCAAAACAAAATAAACGAACTCCGAGAACTTATGAAAACCGTTTACTCGAAAATGAAAGTTGGTTGGGACGAAGTGAAAAACGGATTTACTAGCAGCAACAGCAACAACAACAGCAACAACAACAACAACAACAACAACAACAACAACAACAACAACAGCAACAACAACAACAACAGCAACAACGACGACGAGGACGATGAATTTACGCAAACGGACGAAAATACGAAACGAAACAGCGTCAGCGAAAAGCCGATTGATTAATTTGTTAATGTTTGGTTTTTGTTTCTTTTTTTTTAAATTTGTGTTATAGATTTGAATGTGAGATATTATTTCGGTTAAATTTAACTATATTTTATTCGATTATCACCATTGTCATCATTAAAACTCAAAATAAACGTGTTTTTTTAACAAAAAAAATTCTATCGCGGTAGAAATTAATTTATTACTCCCTCAAAAAGTTTAAAGTACTAAGGTATAATATGTTTGAATTAAGTGTTGTATTAATGATATTACATCCGATGTTAAAGTATTTCACCCCCCCCCCCTATCTTCCCACTCTATATGTAAAAAAAGGTTTTAACTAGTTTAAACACGGGTTCAAATTAAAAAAACGAACATTAGGGATTTGTTTTTGGTGCTCAAACGGGCGCTGGAAACGACGCATATGCGCCTAAGTGCCCGCCCGGGCTGCAGTCAGGCTTTTGAAAACGCAGCTTAAGATATTCGTTACTAAAATTCAATTTTTCTTTTGGGACAATTCGTCGACCCCTCGGGAACAGCTCATAATAAGATATGTAGATTTTGAAATACGTTCAAACGTATTAAAACCCAGAAGTCCTTCAAATAGTATCATTTCAACGGGCTTGAAGTTCCTATTTGTAGTAACATCGATTTCTAAGTTCCCGATCGCATAATTTTTCGTGGAAATTTTTTTTTCAACGAGACTTTACAAAAAAATTTCAAGGTGTCGGCAACTTAGACATCGAGGTTACGACACATTTACAGATCGAGTCCGTTGAAATGTCACTGTTGCAAGGGCTACTCGGCTATGCTACGTTTGAACGTATTCGGAAACAAAAATATCTAAATATCGGCTCTTCCTCGATACCTAATGAAACGTTCCTAACAGAATCGACTTCTCCTGTAATATAGATAGGAATAGGATTAAATAATTTTAATATATAATCGCTTAAACGTATACAATATGGATAAAAGTAACATTAAATAATTTCGATACAAAAAGTGTTTAAACTTTTATATACAGTAATTAATTAGTTTTAATAAAAGAAATTATTATTATTTTTTATTTTAACTTAGACTCCTATAAATTCCCATTTTTCTTTAATTAAAATATATTTTAGGGGCAATTGAATTACAAAAATTAAAAATTTAATAAAATGTTTCGATAAATAAATGAATCTCGCGCGAAAGCAAAATTCGATCATTATATAACTTTTCTTACATAAAAAACACAACAACAGCGAAAACAACAACAACAACAACAACAACAACAACAACAACAACAACAACAACAACAACAACAACAACAACAACAACAACAACAACAACAACAACGACAACAACGACAACAACGACAACAACGACAACAACGACAACAACGACAACAACGACAACAACAACAACAACAAGGAGAAGTCGATTTAGCTAGGGACGTTTCATCGGGTATCGAGGTAGAGCTGATAATTAGATATTTAGGTTTCCGAATACGTTCAAACGTAGTATAGCCGAGTAGCCCTTGCAACAGTACAATTTCTAAGGAATCGATCTCCCTATGTGTCGTAACTTCAATGTCTAAGTTCCCGAAATCTTAATATTTTTTGTGAAGTCTCGATAAAAAAAAATTTTCCCAAAAAAGTTAAGCAAAAGGGAACTTTAACATCGAAGTTAGATCACATATCTACATCAAGCCCCATGTAATGACACCGTATCAAGGGTTAATCTGCTATAATACATTTGAACGTATTTCGAAACCAAAACATCTTGCTAGAATCTCTTCCGGAGATCCGATGAAACGCCGCTAAAAGAATCCACTTCTGTCATAATATATTTAAGATTAGATTTTAATTGTTGCTATAGATAATTATTATTTAAACGTATATCATATAGATAGTTAGAGTAATAAATTATTTCGATAAGTAAGTGTTTAAAGGAATGCGATAAAACGGAAAATTTTATCCATTGTAAACAAAGGATACTAAATTCATATTTTATTTTTCTTTTTTTTATTTTACCGAACATGTCGAGACTTTACAAAAAATTTAGAAGGCTAAGGGAACCTAGACATCGAAGTTAGATCACATATCGACATCGAGCACCATGAAATGACACCGTTTCAAGAGTTACACTGTTAAAAAACGTTTGGGCGTATTTTGAAACCAATAAATCTTGCTAAAATCTCTTCCCGAGAACCGATGAAACGTCGCTAAAAGAATCCAACTCTGCCATAATATTTTTAAGATTAGATTTGAATTATTGCTATAAATAATTATTGTTTAAACGTATATCATATAGATAGTTAGAGTAATAAATTATTTCTATAAGTAAGTGTTTAAAGGAATGCGATTAAAAGTTAATTTTTTATCCATTATAAACCTAAGATACCAAACTCATATTTTTTCCCCTTTTTTTTCTCCGAAATTGCCGAGACCCTTACCTATTTATCAAAATATTTCAATGTAACTTCTAACCATATTGTATACGTTTAAACTATTATATGTTAAAATTATTTAATCCTATTTCTATCTATATTATAGGAGAAGTCGATTCAGTCATGGACGTTTCATCGGGTATCGAGGAAGAGCTGATATTTAGATATTTTGGTTTACGAATACGTTCAAACGTAGTATAGCCGAGTAGCCCTTGAAAAAGTAACTTTTAAAGGACTTGATCTCACTATGTGTCTTAACTTCGATATCTAAGTTCCCGAAATCTTAAATTTTTTTGTGAAGTCTCGATAAAAAAAAAAAATCCCCAAAAAATTTAAGGAAACGGGAACTTAGATATCGAAGTTAGATCACAAATCGACATCGAGCTCCATAAAATGACACCGTATCAAGGGTTAATCTGCAATAAAACGTTTGAACAATTTTCGAAACCAATATAACTTGCTAGAAACTCTTCCCGAGATCAGATGAAACGTCGCTAAAGGAATCCACTTCTGCAATTATATATTTAAGATTAGATTTGAATTATTGCTATAGATAATTATTGTTTAAACGTATATCATATAAAGAGTTAGAGCAATAAATTATTTCGATAAGTAAGTGTTTAAAGGAATGCGGTTAAACGTTAATTTTTATCCATTATAAACCTAAGATACCAAACTCATATTTTTTCCCTTTTTTTTTTTCTCCGAAACTGCCGAGACCTTTACCTATTTATCAAAATATTTTAATGTAACTTTTAACCATATTATATACGTTTAAACGATTATATGTTAAAATTATTTAATCCTATTTCTATCTATATTATAGGAGAAGTCGATTCAGTTAGGGACGTTTCATCGGGTATCGAGGAAGAGCTGATATTTAGATATTTAGGTTTCTGAATACGTTCAAACGTAGTAGAGCCGAGTTGCCCTTGAAACAGTAACATTTCTAAAGACCCGATCTCCCTATGTGTCGTAATTTCGATGTCTAAGCTCCCGAAATCTTAAATTTTTTTTGTGTAGTCTTGATAAAAAAAAATTTTTCACAAAAATTTTAAGCAAACGGGAACTTAGACATCGAAGTTAGATCACAAATCGACATCGAGCTCCATGAAATGACACCGTATCAAGGGATTCTCTGCTATAAAACGTTATAACGATTTTCGAAACCAAAATATCGTGCCAGAATCTCTTCCCGAGATCCGATGAAACGCCGCTAAAAACACCACTTCTGTCATAATATATTTAAGATTAGATTTGAATTATTGCTATAGATAATTATTGTTTTAACGTATATCATATAGATAGTTAGAGTAATAAATTATTTCGATAAGTAAGTGTATAAAGCAATGCGATTAAACGGAAATTATTATCCATTGTAAACCTAAGATACCAAACTCATATTTTTTTCCATTTTTTATTTTTCCGAAACTGCCGAGACTTTACAAAAAATTTAGAAGGTTTGGGAACTTAGACATCGAAGTTAGATCAAATATCGACATCGAGCCCGATGAAATGAAACCGTATTAAAGGTTACTCTGCTATAAAACGTTTGAACGCATTCGGAAACCAATATATCTTGCTAGAATCTCTTCCCGAGATCCGATGAAATACCGCTAAGGAATCCACTTCTGTCATAATATATTTGAGATTAGATTTGAATTATTGCTATAGATAATTATTGTTTAAACGTATATCTTATAGAGAGATAGAGTAATAAATTATTTCGATAAGTAAGTGTTTAAAGGAATGCGATTAAACGGAAATTTTTATCCATTGTAAACCTAAGAAACCAAACTCATATTTTTTTTTTCATTTTTTATTTTTCCGAAACTGCCGAGACTTTACAAAAAATTTTGAAGGATTGGGAACTTAGACATCGAAGTTAGATCAAATATCGACATCGAGCTCGATGAAAAGACACCGTATCAAAGGTTACTCTGCTATAAAACGTTTGAACGTATTTCGAAACCAAAATATCTTGCTAGAATCTCTTCCCGAGATCCGATGAAACGCCGCTAAGGAATCCACTTCTGTCATTATATATTTGAGATTAGATTTGAATTATTGCTATAGATAATTATTGTTTAAACGTATATCATATAAAGAGTTAGAGCAATAAATTATTTCGATAAGTAAGTGTTTAAAGGATTGCGATTAAACGGAAATTTTTATCCATTGTAAACCTAAGATAACAAACTCATATTTTTTTTTCATTTTTTATTTTTCCGAAAATGCCGAGACTTTACAAAAAATTTAGAAGGTTTAGGGAACTTAGACATCGAAGTTAGATCAAATATCGACATCAAGCTCGATGAAATGACACCGTATCAAAGGTTAATCTACCATAGAACGTTTGAACGATTTTCGAAACCAACATATCTTGTTAGAATCTCTTCCCGAGATCCAATGAAACGCCGCTAAAAGAATCCACTTCTGTCATAATATATTTGGGATTAGATTTGAATTATTGCTATAGATAATTATTGTTTAAACGTATATCATATAGAGAGTTGGAGTAATAAATTATTTCGATAAGTAAGTGTTTAAAGGAATGCGATTAAACGGAAATTATTATCCATTGTAAACCTAAGATACCAAACTCATATATTTTTTTTTTCATTTTTTATTTTTCCGAAACTGCCGAGACTTTACAAAAAATTTTGAAGGTTTAGGGAACTTAGACATCGAAGTTAGATCAAATATCAACATCGAGGCTGATGAAATGACACCGTATCAAGGGTTACTCTACCATAGAACGTTTGAACGATTTTCGAAACCAACATATCTTGTTAGAATCTCTTCCCGAGATCCGATGGAACGCCGCTAAAAGAATCCACTTCTGTCACAATATATTTGGGATTAGATTTGAATTATTGCTATAGATAATTATTGTTTAAACGTATATCATATAGAGAGTTGGAGTAATAAATTATTTCGATAAGTAAGTGTTTAAAGGAATGCGATTAAACTGAAATTATTATCCATTGTAAACCTAAGATACCAAACTCATATATTTTTTTTTCATTTTTTATTTTTCCGAAACTGCCGAGACTTTACAAAAAATTTAGAAGGTTTAGGGAACTTAGACATCGAAGTTAGATCAAATATCGACAGCAAGCTCGATAAAATGACACCGTATCAAGGGTTACTCTACCATAGAACGTTTGAACGATTTTTGAAACCAACATATCTTGTTAGAATCTCTTCCCGAGATCCAATGAAACGCCGCTAAAAGAATCCACTTCTGTCATAATATATTTGAGATTAGATTTGAATTATTGCAATAAATAATTATTGTTTAAACTTATATCATATAGAGAGTTAGAGTAATAAATTATTTCGATAAGTAAGTGTTTAAAGGATTGCGATTAAACGGAAATTTTTATCCATTGTAAACCTAAGATAACAAACTCATATTTTTTCTCATTTTTTATTTCTTCAAAACTATCGAAACCTTTACCAATTTATCAAAATATTTTAATGTTACTTCTATCCATATTATATACGTTTAAACGATTAAATGTTAAAATTAATTAATCCTATTCCTATCTGTATTCTAGGAGAAGTCGATTCGGTTAGGGATGTTTCACCGGGTATCGAGGAAGTGCTAATATTTAGTTATTTTGGTTTCCGAATACGTTCAAACGTAGTAGAGCCGAGTTGCCCTTGAAACAGTAACATTTCTAAGGACTCGATCTCCCTATGTGTCGTAATCTCGATGTTTAGGTTCCCGAAATCTTAAAAAAAAAATTTATAAGTCTCGATAAAAAAAAAAAATTTCCCAAAAAATTTAAGCAAACGGGAACTTAGACATCGAGGTTAGATCACAAATCGACATCGAGCTCCACGAAATGTCACCGTATCAAAGGTTTCTCTGCTATAAAACGTTTGAACGATTTTCGAAACAACAACATCGTGCTAGAATCTCTTCCCGAGATCCAATGAAACGCCGCTAAAAGATACCACCTCTGTCATAATATATTTAAGATTAGATTTGAATTATTGCTATAGATAATTATTGTTTTAACGTATATCATATAGATAGTTAGAGTAATAAATTATTTCGATAAGTAAGTGTATAAAGTAATGCGATTAAACGGAAAATATTATCCATTGTAAACCTTAGATACCAAACTCATATTTTTGTTTTCATTTTTTATTTTTCCGAAACTGCCGAGACTTTACAAAAAATTTAGAAGGTTTAGGGAACTTAGACATCGAAGTTAGATCACAAATCGACATCGAGCTCAATGAAACGACACCGTATCAAATGTTTCTCTGCTATAAAACGTTTGAACGATTATCGAAACCAAAATATCTTGCTAGAATCTCCTCCCGGGATCCAATGAAACGCCGCTAAAAGAATCCACTTCTGTCATAATATATTTAAGATTAGATTTGAATTATCGCTATAGATAATTATTGTTTAAACGTATATCATATAGAGAGTTAGAGTAATAAATTATTTCGATAAGTAAGTGTTTAAAGGATTGCGATTAAACGGAAATTTTTATCCATTGTAAACCTAAGATACCAAACTCATATATTTTTTTTTTCATTTTTTATTTTTCCGAAACTGCCGAGACTTTTCAAAAAATTTAGAAGGCTAAGGGAACTTAGATATCGAAGTTAGATCAAATATCGACAACGAGCTCGAAGAAATGACACCGTATCAAGGGTTACTCTACCATAGAACGTTTGACCGATTTTCGAAACCAACATATCCTGTTAGAATCTCTTCCCGAGATCCAAAGAAACGTCGCTAAAAGAATCCACTTCTGTCATAATATATTTGAGACTAGAATTGAATTATTGCTATAGATAATTATTGTTTAAACATATATCATATAGAGAGTTAGAGTAATAACTTATTTCGATAAGTAATTGTTTAAAGGAATGTGATTAAAAGTTAATTTTTATCCATTGTAAACCTAAGATACCAAACTCATATTTTTTCCCCATTTTTTATTTCTCCGAAACTGTCGAGACCTTTACCTATTTATCAAAATATTTTAATGCTACTTCTATCCATATTTTATACGTTTAAACGATTATATGTTAAAATTATTTAATCCTATTCCTATCTATATTATAGGAGAAGTCGATTCAGTTAGGGACGTTTCACCGGGTATCGAGGAAGAGCTGAAACTTAAATATTTTGGTTTTCGAAAACGTTCAAACGTAGTATAGCCGAGTTGACCTTGAAACATTAACATTTCTAAGGACTCGATCTCCCTATGTGTCGTAATCTCGATGTTTACGTTCCCGAAATCTTAAAATTTTTTTTGAAGTCTCGATAAAAAAAATTTTCCCAAAAAATTTAAGCAAACGGGAACTTAGACATCGAGGTTAGATCACAAATCGACATCGAGCTCCACGAAATGACACCGTATCAAGGGTTTCTCTGCTATAAAACGTTTGAACGATTTTCGAAACAAAAACATCGTGCTAGAATCTCTTCCCGAGATCCGATGAAACACCGCTAAAAGATACCACCTCTGTCATAATATATTTGGGATTAGATTTGAATTATTGCTATAGATAATTATTGTTTTAACGTATATCATATAGAGAGTTGGAGTAATAAATTATTTCGATAAGTAAGTGTTTAAAGGAATGCGATTAAACGGAAATTATTATCCATTGTAAACCTAAGATACCAAACTCATATATTTTTTTTTTCATTTTTTATTTTTCCGAAACTGCCGAGACTTTACAAAAAATTTTGAAGGTTTAGGGAACTTAGACATCGAAGTTAGATCAAATATCAACATCGAGGCTGATGAAATGACACCGTATCAAGGGTTACTCTACCATAGAACGTTTGAACGTATTTCCAGACCACAATATCTTACAAGTACCTCTTCCCGAGATCCGATGGAACGCCGCTAAAAGAATCCACTTCTGTCACAATATATTTGGGATTAGATTTGAATTATTGCTATAGATAATTATTGTTTAAACGTATATCATATAGAGAGTTGGAGTAATAAATTATTTCGATAAGTAAGTGTTTAAAGGAATGCGATTAAACTGAAATTATTATCCATTGTAAACCTAAGATACCAAACTCATATATTTTTTTTTCATTTTTTATTTTTCCGAAACTGCCGAGACTTTACAAAAAATTTAGAAGGTTTAGGGAACTTAGACATCGAAGTTAGATCAAATATCGACATCAAGCTCGATGAAATGACACCGTATCAAAGGTTAATCTACCATAGAACGTTTGAACGATTTTCGAAACCAACATATCTTGTTAGAATCTCTTCCCGAGATCCAATGAAACGCCGCTAAAAGAATCCACTTCTGTCATAATATATTTTTGAGATAAGATTTGAATTATTGCTATAGATAATTATTGTTTAAACGTATATCATATAGAGAGTTAGAGTAATAAATTATTTCGATAAGTAAGTGTTTAAAGGATTGCGATTAAACGGAAATTTTTATCCATTGTAAACCTAAGATAACAAACTCATATTTTTTTTTCATTTTTTATTTTTCCGAAAATGCCGAGACTTTACAAAAAATTTAGAAGGTTTAGGGAACTTAGACATCGAAGTTAGATCAAATATCGACATCAAGCTCGATGAAATGACACCGTATCAAAGGTTAATCTACCATAGAACGTTTGAACGATTTTCGAAACCAACATATCTTGTTAGAATCTCTTCCCGAGATCCAATGAAACGCCGCTAAAAGAATCCACTTCTGTCATAATATATTTGAGATAAGATTTGAATTATTGCTATAGATAATTATTGTTTAAACGTATATCATATAGAGAGTTAGAGTAATAAATTATTTCGATAAGTAAGTGTATAAAGGAATGCGATTAAACGGAAATTTTTATCCATTGTAAACCTAAGAAACCAAACTCATATTTTTTTTCATTTTTTATTTCTTCAAAACTATCGAGACCTTTACCAATTAATCAAAATATTTCAATGTTACTTCGATCCATATTATATACGTTTAAACGATTAAATGTTAAAATTAATTAATCCTATTCCTATCTGTATTCTAGGAGAAGTCGATTTGGTTAGGGATGTTTCACCGGGTATCGAGGAAGAGCTGTTATTTAGTTATTTTGGTTTCCGAATACGTTCAAACGTAGTAGAGCCGAGTTGCCCTTGAAACAGTAACATTTCTAAAGACTCGATCTCCCTATGTGTCGTAATCTCGATGTTTACGTTCCCGAAATCTTAATTTTTTTTTTGAAGTCTCGATAAAAAAAAAATTTTTCCCAAAAAATTTAAGCAAACGGGAACTTAGACATCGAGGTTAGATCACAAATCGACATCGAGCTCCACGAAATGACACCGTATCAAGGGTTTCTCTGCTATAAAACGTTTGAACGATTTTCGAAACAAAAACATCGTGCTAGAATCTCTTCCCGAGATCCGATGAAACGCCGCTAAAGGAATCAACTTTTGTCATAATATATTTAAGATTAGATTTGAAAAATTGCTATAGATAATTATTGTTTAAACGTATACCATATAGATAGTTAGAGTAATAAATTATTTCGATAAGTAAGTGTTTAAAGGATTGCGATTAAACGGAA
>JABUQX010044613.1:0-2500 GCA_015478945.1 Trachelipus rathkii
TATATATATATATATATATATATAAGTAATATAGAAAAATGTAAATTGATTTTGCCTATTACATTATGCAAATGGCTATCTATATGAAGACCGAAAACCGAAAGTTGTTTTCAGGTCCTTTTATTATTCAATCCTTTCCCCCCCTGCCCCCACTATCCCCGAATCTTGGGGGATCTCCTCAAGATCTTTCCAGAACCAACCTCCCTTTCCTAGCCACTGCACCCTCCTCCCCTGCAACCTCATCCGACTTAAAAACTCGTCTTTCCTCATCTGTCTCTTAAGAGGAAGAAATGAGTTGGCAAGGAAGATATTTAGAAATGGAGGAGGAAGATTATCTTCTATTTTATTTTCCCTTATTTACTGTTATTTATTTATTTATTTTTTTTTTTTATGTGCTTGAAGATATTTTCAGGTATTTTTATATGCATAAAATGTAAAATCGTTAAAATTTGCTTAGATCTTATTTTTAGAACTTACATAGAGGAATATTTAAATGCACGCACACACAGACCGAGTCATATCACCAACAGGCGCTAATAATCAATATCATTATATATATATATATATATATATATATATATATATATATATATATATATATATATATATAAATATATATATATATATATATATATATATATATATATATATATATATATATATATATATATATATATATATATATATATATATATATATATATTTTATATATATATATATGTATATATATATATATAGTATATAGTTATATATATATATATATATATATAAAGAGCATATATATATATATATATATATATATATATATAAAGATATATATATATATGCTATATATATATATATATATATATATATATATATATATATATATATATATACATATCTAGATGAATACGTTAAGGTTTGTCGAGAGATAAAGAGACATATAGATAGATATATATATATATATATATATATATATATAGTTAGAGAAGTATATATATATATATATATATATATATATATATATATATTCTTGCAAGTTAGAATTTTAGTATGCATATATTAATGTATGAACGTATTTATATATTTACTTACATCATACACTTATAGTAATCCTTTAATATTCTTACAATTTTTACATTACATAGAGAGAGAAAGAGGGAGAAAGAGAGAGAGAGAGAGAGAGAGAGAGAGAGAGAGAGAGAGAGAGAGAGAGTATTTTTTAGCCTTTGGAAAACTATAAATAAGGATTTTCGGAGAATTATGTTGGTGGATTTGCGTCATGGATTCGATGTTGGGTAGGAATAAATATGGGATTTATGTTTACCCTTCAAGTGAAAGGATGAAATATCATGGTCAAACAAGGTTAATATATATATATATATATATATATATATATATATATATATATATATATATATATATATATATATATATATATATATATATATATATATATATATATATAGAATCATGTCTATTATCTGTGAGTGAGTTTTATCCATATCGATTGTATGGATCCGAACACATTTTTATTTGATAAAAGTAAAAAAAAAAAAAAACTATTTTAAAGTCAAAATAAAACTATTGTAATAAAAGATCTTCACATCTTTAAAAATATTAAAAAACAAGTTTAAATCTATGTAACCTAACGTAACCTAACATAACCTTACTTAACCTAACTAAATTTAAATTAGTGTATAATTTATTTCACTTTATATCATTTCAATAAAAAATAAACAACTAAACATGTTGTAATAAAGTTATATAAATATAAAGGAAAAAAGTTCAAACTTTTTTCGCTATGCGCGCGCTGTTTTACATTTTGTTCGATAACGTAAATTATAAAAAAAATTGACTTTAGCTTTATTGGACGCCATTAATTTCGTGCCGTAATATTTTTGCACATTTTTGTATATTTGATAAAAAAAATGTAGGAAGTGAATCTAAAAGTGTCATAAACATAAGTTTTCAAAAAATAAAAATACGCAAGAAATGACTAAAAACAAAGAAAAACAACCGAAAACGACGTTTTAGAAGTCAGAAAAAGATACGGTTTGCTTTTTATTTAGTCAAAATTCTGAAAATTAAGAAAATTACAGCCATTTCCAGCCATCTTGGGGTAAAAACTGGACCAGCCCGGAGAAAAAATCCCTGTCAACCCATAATTATATAAGAATAAATATTAGAAATTAAGAAGAGGTCTACAGTAAGTTGGATTCGTCTCCAGGACGCTCAGGGATGCTAGTAAGGAGTTGCATCATCTGCTCCAAGGGCGTATACATAGGGTAGGCAGGGTAGGTAGCTCCTACCTAATATTTTTGAGTCTTTTTAATAGAATAAATTAAATGGTAGAGTTAACTAAATTATTAAAATTTTATATGAAAGTGTAAAAAAGAAACTGATTTATAAAATAAATTTAAAGAAACTCAACTACTTTAGTAATAACAATTATAATAATTAAATTCGTTTGGAAATTTTCCTTCCTACTCTGTTCTTAAGAGTAAAATTCTAAGCT
>JABUQX010044613.1:15000-20000 GCA_015478945.1 Trachelipus rathkii
ATATATATATATATATATATATATATTTATATATATATATATATATATATATATATATATATATATATATATATATATATATATATATATATATATATATATATATATATATATATATATTAGAAATAGGACGTAATTGTAAATAAGAAGGAATATCAAGAACGCTATTCCTATTCTTTAACAAGTTTTAAGGTTCCTCCATTACCTAAACAAAAAAATAAGAACCATGGAAAGCAACAAGAGGAGGGGGAACATCAAACAAAGAAGATCAAGAAGAAATATGTTAAAATCTTGGGGAAGGATTGAAGGATGTCTTGAGCTTCAAAACGTGTCATTCAACTCGTGTTCGAGATTCACAAATATTTTTCCGCATAATTTCTTTTCGATCCTTTTTAAAAAGTTTGAATTTTTGGACTAGGGTTGTGTTTACATTCACATTATTCATACACGGTTACACACACACTGATATATATATATATATATATATATATATATATATATATATATATATATATATATATAGAGTAATATATATATATATATATATATATATATATATATATATATATATATATATATATATATATATATACCACTCAAATTTTTAAGGGATTCTCATGTGTTTGAGAATAGTATTTACTTCTGAAGTCAGAGAACAATTCGGAGAAAAGAAAAGACTGTCTAGAAAGGTGAGCCTTTCTAAAAGTATTTATAATGCGATTAGAGAGTTTAGAAGAACAGTATATAATTAATAATTAATATAATTAATATAATATAATATAATAATTAATATAATTAATATAGAAAGTATGAGTGATGCATTTAAAAAATTCGCAGGTTGTAAAGAGATTAGAGGGAATCTGCGAGATTACGAGACTGCGAGATTGCGATAATGCGATTGGTGATGAGGCGAAAGGCTCTAGGTTTCACCCCTTTCAAGAAAAACTGTGAGTATGTCACCACCTCAGATGTGGGACATGCAAGCCATGCAAGGTCAAATGATATTCATCTACAGAACAACAACTGGAATGTTTTGAAATTCTGAAGGATATTTTAGAACACCCAACTACCAACAACAACCAAAAGTTACTGGAATGTTATGAAGTTCTGAAGGAGATTTATAACACCCAACTACCTTAAAGAATGTTTAGCGGTAGAAGCATATGTGATCTTTCAAAGAAGTATCATTAGAATAAGAAACCAAAAGAAGGAGAGGCATTGAGTGAGTGTTGAGTTTTCCAATAGTTGTGTAGTAGATACGTGAACTAATTTAGTTCCAACAAAACCTAACCTAACCTAACATAACCTAACCTAACCTAACCTAACGCCTGTTGGCGGGCTGTACAGGAAAAATTTTTGATGTCGTGTCAATCATTTGACCTGTCGACCATATTCCCTGTCGACCATTTAGACTAGTCCCCCTTTAGCTATTTGCTTTCGGTTATCTTGGTTACGTTCTCTTTCAAATTTATAAAATTCTTATAAAAGTGAATAAAAGTTACATAAAGAATATTTTATATACAGTTGACAAGGAGTTTGAAAGAGAAAAATGTTCCCTTAAAAGCACAACTTTTAATTGATTTATATGCTGATCGAGGGAATTACATAATTCTGGAATAGAGGGATTGGATAGGAAAACAGAGAAGATTATAGAGGGATATATAATATATATATATATATAATATTATATATATATATATTATATATATATAATATAATATATACTTATATATATATATATATATACTATATATAGAAAATATAATAATAAGTATAATAATTAATAATAATATAATAATAATTAATAATAATAATAATAATAATAATAATAATAATAATAATAATAATAATAATAATAATAATAATAATAATAATAATAATAATAATAATAATAATAATAATAATAATAATAATAATAATAATAATAATCAAGTAAAGATCATTTACGCCTTTCTACGGGAAGGTAAATAAGCCTGAATATCAAGGCTCGATCTATTGAATTTTTAAACAGATACAAAGTTTACCAAGTCATCTTTCGTCTTAACCGTAAATGAAATTTGAAATTTACTTTGAAATTTTATTAATTTATTTTGAACTAATTTAATTTAAATTAGTAATTTCGGTCAAATTAGTAAATTATGTAATAAAAGTTTTTAAGAAAGAAGATACACATTCAGCATTTTGTAATTTTCGTTTAAATATATTAAATCTAAAAAGGTTTCGATAAAATAATTAATACAACAACATGCCACTTATAATTTTAACTAGGTTTTCAAAACCAATTTCACTGTTTCCATCAGTATACATATCATTTCTTCTTTCAAGGGTTGTTGATATAAATATATATCATATATATAATATTATATATATAATTATATATATTATATATATATATATATATATATTAATATATATATATAATATATAATACTATAAAAGCAGCTGACCCACTACCAAAATACATCAGGTATCCCTATTCTTCTAAAAAGGAATATATTTTTATATGTTGGATCTCCATGGTATAAATACTATAATATATATATATATATATATATATTAAATATATATATTATATAGATATCATATATAAATATATTATATAGATATATAATATATAATGTATATAATATATATATATTATATATATTATTATATAAATTATATATATATATATATATATATAGATATAATAACTATATATATATATATTATATATATTAATATATATATATATATATATATATATATATATATATATATTGGATAATATTTTTTGTCTATATATATAGAGTATATAATACAATATATATTATTATATATTTCATAGATATATTACATATATATATATACTATATATATATATATATATATTATATATATATTATAATATATATTATATATATATATATTATATTATGATATATTACTTAACGGCCACACGAAACGGGAGGTTGGCGGGGGTGGGGGGTTCAAAAAAAAATTTCCCAAACAAAGTAGCCACATTAAAATAGTATTGTCTTTAGGGTTTGAAATGGAATTTTTTTCCTTTTCTGTTTCTATAACGCTCAACTCGAACGTCGAGCCGTTAAGTAACGCTTTTACATATATATATATATATATATATATATATATATTATAATATTATATATTATAATTATATATAAGAATATATATATATATATATATATAGAGAGAATCAACATGTTGATATTATTAACTTCTAACCGTTAAAGTAAAACAGATTTATTTACTTATAGAAAGGTCGGCTTTTCCGTACAAGTCAGTCAAACGCGTTTTATAAAACGCAATTTCGTATTTTTTTTTTTTTTATGCTGTATGTTTTTTTTTAAAGTGTTTTAAAAAAATCAATTTGATTTTATTATTAATTTTTTTTTGTTATGTGAATTGATTTTTTAAAATGTATTGCAAACTAAAGTAAAATGAAAAAATTGAATAACGAGCCACATATTTTTATATATATATATATATTATTATATATATAATATAGAATAATAGTATATATTATATATATATATATATATATATATAATATAATAATATATATATAAATATATTATATATTATATATATTATACACAACCACACAGGATAATATATATATTATATAATAATTATTACATATATATATATTAATATATATATATATAATATATAATATATATATATAATATATATATATATATATTAAATATTGAAGTGATGAAATTAACAATAGATAGAGGGTAGTTCTTAGCTTATTGTAAGCTGCTGATTTGGTTTTGATGTGCCAAATCTGAGAGAGTATTTGAAGCGGTATTGGTAGAGCTAAGTTCCCAGTAAGGTGGTTGTAAAAAGGACGGGTTTGAAAAAAGTAAACGTAGATAAGACAGGTAGTTCATGGTTGTGAGTTGAGACAGTCCTCGGTGTGAAGTTATGTTAGTTGGTTAAAGAGGGAAACCTGGGAGTGATTTTTATTAGTATTAAATATTTTGATATCAGCTGTTGAATGAAAAAGGAGATGATGCAGAGTGTAGTATTAAAGTTTTGAATGGTAGTAGGAAGGGGCATGGAGCAATCTATTTAAAATCGTTGGTGGGGTTTCTTACAAGGGACTTAATCTTGTCTGCGCTTAGGGTTTTTACATCGAGTATGGTTGTCACCTACTTGTTAAATATCTATATTGAAACTATAAGTCTGAATAGGAGTAAGATCTAACTGTTTTACAATGTGTTGAGATGGAACAATCTTAGGCGATACTCCGTGTTAGGTGTGACGAAGAAACTTGATTAAATTGAAGAAGGAACGCATTATGGGAGTTGTTATGGTGCAGAGGAGAAATGAGTAAATGAGAGACTAATAAACGAAGAGTACATTGAGATTGTTGATTTCATTATGGCAAAGGATGCCATGAAGTTTGTTGGTTTAAGCAGGATGTATGAGGGTGAACTGTGCCGGGAATCAACCTGGCTGGGGGGACAGAAAAGGAAACGGTGGAGTGAATCATAAAGGATGCTTGAAAAAGGAGAGGAATGTGAGTTTGGCAGAGGCTAGAAGAAAGGTTGCATCATAATACGGGGTGGAATGGCGGGGACCTTCTGTCAGGAAGGGGGTATGGTTGCCCCAGGGGATATGAACCCTACCATTGGCGAGATTGCCAAGACTGAAATATTCGTGTCAGTGAGAGATCCCTTGGGAAGATTCTCAAGATTAAAACGAGTCTCATTTAAGGATAAAGGGTCGGTCAAGGCTGTCGGTTTTCTTTTCGACTTGCTAATATTCTTCTACTACTTTTCCGTTCCTTTGTATGGCATACACACCTCATTCCTAATCTGGGGATAGGTAAGGAAAGATGATTTAATATAATATATATATATATATATATATAATATATATATATAATATATATATAATATATATAAATTGGATATATGATATATATTATATATATATATACACCGTGGTAAAATGATAGAGCTACTGACGTGTCAGGCAAAGTGGCA
>JABUQX010044613.1:25000-27500 GCA_015478945.1 Trachelipus rathkii
CGTAATGATTTCATTCTTAAGATGACGTCACTTAAGAATGACATCATTCTTAGGATCAATCGCTTCATAATAACTTTATTCCCAGAATGACGCCACATCGTTTTATTACGTCATTCTAGGATGGATGTCCCACTTCATAATAATGTCATTCGTAGATAAGGTCAGCGCTGTCATCATAATTACGTATTTTGGATGCGTCACTTCCTCCGTAATGACGCTGTTCTAAAGTGAGGCCACCTGCACCATAAATGACGCGATTCTTATGATGACGACACATCCTCATAATAATGTTATTCATAGTATGATGACGACACATCCTCATAATGATGTTATTCATGGGATGCATTCAACTCCCATAATGACGGTTATCCTTGTTCGCGATTGAGAAACTCCAGAACCCGCAATCAAAAACCTTTCAAATCAAGGGCAAAGGAAATAGATTTCGCTTCAATTCAATTTCAAGATAATCTTCAATTTCGTTCCCGGAGAGAGAGAGAGAGAGAGAGATGAAGAGGGGGAGAGACGAGGAGAAGAGGAGAGAAGAGAGAGAGGAGAGAAGAGAGAGGAAGACGAGAGAGAAGAGAAGAGACTGCGTAAAAACCTTGTTCGAAAGTTGGAAATTTAATTCGTTAAAAGTTTAAATTTATCTTTATTTTTATTGAAACTTTAAACATCCTATTTTTATTTTCTATCTTCTATTTTAAACCCAGATTATGATTTTATTGTTTATTTAGAAGATAGATTACCTAGAGAGAGAGAGCAGAGAGAGAGAGAGACCATGAGAGAGAAGAGAGAGATTATAGAGAGAGAAGTAGAGAGAGAGAGAGTAGTATATAATATATATATATAATTATAATATATATATAGTATATATATTTATATAATATAAATATATATATATATATTCATATTATATATATTTATATATATACGCATAGTATGATAATAATATTATAATTATATATATATAGTGACGAATAATAATTGTTTATTCGAAATATATTAAATGAAAATGAAGAAACCTTATAACCATTTCTGGCTTCTCATAATAACAACTCCCAAATAATAAAACTTTATTGCTCTTATATCTCACTTTCCTCTTCCTTATTCTCCCTTCCTGACCCCCCTTCCCAAAATCCAACGAAAAGTACTTTAAATCCCCCTTCATGTTCTCCCTAAATTCCCCCTCATGTTCCCCTTACAATAAAAGTTCTCTTACAAATATCCAACTTTCTCTACCATCATTTCTTCCCTCTTATACTTTGCTTCTGTGATGCATCTTTTTTTCTTTCTTCTTCTTCAGTAGATTTGTGCTTTTACTCCCCCACTCTCCCCCAGATTTATTTCATTCCCCCCTCTTCAACATAACTAGTTTATTTCACCCCCATATTTTTACCGCAGATTTTAGATCTAAAATTAAAGGTGTTTCTTTTAATATACGCAGGAAAACCAGATTCAGATCTGCCATACTAAAGCTACGAATTTGTATGAAGCTCCTCCCAAATGTGTTCAGATTATCAGAAATTACAAAAATATAGAATTTGTTTTTAAATGTGAGGAGCAGCATAACTTTTTGGTCGCCTTCTTTCTTTTAATTTCAACTTATTTTAATTCTTATATATATATATATATATATATATAATATAATATATTATATATACTATATATATATATATATAATATAATATTATATTATATTACTATATATATAGTATATATATATATAATATATTATATATATAATAATATATATATATAATATATTATATTAATATTTAAAGTGTACAAATGTGTGTAAGTTTGTGTGTGGATTGTGTGTGTGTGTGGTGTTGTATGTGTGTAGTGTGTGTGTGTGTAGGTGTGTGTGTGTGTGTGTGTGTGTGGGCGCGCGCTAAATCTGAACATTGATTCAAACATTTTTAATTAAGGAGAAAGCAAAAAAGCACAAAGCCAAAAATTCGTCGTAACAAAAACAATAAAAACGAGGAACACGGAGTAGGAGGAGCCTAATGGCTTTAAGCCCCGCCCACTCATCCTCCTTCTCATGCTCAAGTCATTTGCTTAATGGTTATATACCTTTTAAATTGTGCAAATTAATCTTTTTAAATTATTATTATTTTTATTATTATTATTATTATTATTATTATTATTATTATTATTATTATTATTATTATTATTATTATTATTATTATTATTATTATTATTATTATTATTATTATTATTATTATTATTATTATTATTATTTTTATTATTATTATTATTATTATTATTATTATTATTATTATTATTATTATTATTATTATTATTATTATTATTATTATTATTATTATTATTATTATTATTTTTTAAATTGTAGAAATTAGTCTTTATAGATTATTATTATTATTATTATTATTATTATTATTATTATTATTATTATTATTATTATTATTATTATTATTATTATTATTATTATTATTATTATTATTATTTTTATTATTATTATTATTATTATTATTAT
>JABUQX010044613.1:32500-35000 GCA_015478945.1 Trachelipus rathkii
ATATATATATATATATATATATATATATATATATATAATATATATATTATATATTATATATATATATATATATATATATATATATAATAATTGAATCAAATAATATTAAATTTAACTGATAATTCATTAAATATTATGTTAATATTTGGTCTACGAGTTTTAATGTATAAGGAATCTTAAGTTTCTGGACTTCAAACTATCCGTATACAATATTGTAAAATGTTTGGAAATATTACCTATGGTTGATTGACCATGTGTCGTGTGGAAATGTGCAAAGATTTTACTGGGATTGTAGCGATGTTGATATGCCCTATCCGACAATCTATTCGTCGTGTAACCAACTATATGTCGTAGTACAATCTGATTCAGGGCAGTTAAATTGGTACGCAAAGTGATGGCTATCGGGCAAAACATCTCTTGTGCTAAAGGAGGAGGATAGTTGCTTTGACTTATGGTATATATAGTCTGACTTTAATTTTTGAGGTATCTTTGGTTTTGAGGTGGGAGTTCAATATATTACGAAGGCACTTCTCTTCCTTATTAAAGTCTATAGCATTGGAAAAAATTATATCTTCTTGGTTATTCAATTTGTATATGGATGGGGTTATGAAAGAATTAGAGGTGGGGGTGGCAGGGGATGGTGTTAGAATGATGGAGAATGGAAGAGAGTGGAGGGTGCCCTACCTATTTAATGCGGATGATTTGATTTTGTGTGGCGAATTTGAAGAGAGTTTGAGAGGATTGGTAGATAGATCTGGCAGGGTATGTAAAAGGAGGAGTTTGAAAGTAAACGTAGATAAGAGTAAGGTTATTGTTGTGAGTGAGGACAGTTCTCGCTGTGAAGTTATGTTAGATGCTGTTGAGCAGTGAGGCAGCTGGAACAAGTGTCTGAGTTTAAATATTTAGGATACATGTTGGATGAAAAGGGAACGGATGATGCAGAATATAATAGGAAAGTTGTGAATGACAGGAAGTTGGCTGGTGCAATTAAATCGTGGTGGATGTAAAGGGACTGAGTCTTGAGTGCGCTAGGGTCTTACATGAGGGTATGTTGTTACCTGTGTTAATGTATAGTAGTGAGACTATGGTCTGGAATAAGAGGTTTAGATCTAAAGTACGTGTTGAGATGGACAATCTTTGGGGCGTGTTAGGTGTGAGAAGAATTGATAAAATGGGGAATGAACGTATTAGAGAGTTGTGTGTTGTGAAGAAATTGGTAGATGAAAGAATAAATGAAAGTGTTGAGATGGTTTGGTCATGTGGAACAGGCACTGACGATTGATCTTCGGTGGTTAAGCGCGATGTATAGATGCGAGAGTGTGCTCGGGATATTGACCGGCTGGCGAATACCCGAAGAAAAGTGGCATTGAGTCAGTAGAGGAATGCCTGGAGGAGAGAAATGTAAGTTTGTCAGAGGCAATAAGAAAGGTGCATAATCCCCCAAATTAGAGTTTTTTGAAAACTAATCCCCTCAAAGAAAGAGTAAAAATGAGACCCGAGAACAATAATGAGGAAGAGCACATATTTATCTCGTTCTCAAAGGTGGGTATGGTTGTATTGCCCAACCTGGGCCAAGAGATGAAGCCCTACACAGACATATGCCCATAAGTGAGGGTCGTCGCGGTCTTGTGAAGCTCTAGGGTGCGGTTTTTCTGACTGCGGACGAGTCGCTCTAAAAGGTATAAAGGGGAGGTATAGCTGGGCTTTCTTTTCGACTTGTTCATATCTTCTACTACTTTTCTGTTTCGGTGCAATGTCACGCACCTTACCTCAGTCTTGGGGAGAGAAGGTTGGATGAATATATATATATATAATATATATATATATATATATATATATATTTATATATATATACATAATATATATATTATATATAATATATATACTACATATATATATATATATCATGACTATATATAGAATAATAGTACTCTCGAATGATCAAAGTTTATGCCGCGCCAAACAAACAAGACATTTATTAATAGACGCTTAATTAAGAGAAAAACTTTAATGCTTCATTCTCCCTAATGATTTTATATAGGATGAGATATTCAGGTCCGTTTAAAGCATTATCGCGATATTAATAAACACACACATACACACACACACACACACACACATATATATATAATAGTATATAATAATATATATATATATATATAGTAATATATATATATATATATATAATATTAATAATACATATATATATTAATATTTATAAATATATATAAACGGTATTATATACTTTTATATATAATATAGTATTATAATAATATAATATAGTAATATAATATATATAATATATATATATATATATATATATATATATATGTGTGTGTGTGTGTGTGTGTGTGTGTGTGTGTGTGTGTGTGTGTATGTGTATTTGTGTTAGTTAGAACTTGCAACAAGGTCTGGCAGGTGACAACTAGAACGCTTAAAATGAATTTCCAGCACGTTTGTAGTCTGTCATGACAAAATTATAGCAAATTTGTATTTTTGA
>JABUQX010044613.1:42500-47500 GCA_015478945.1 Trachelipus rathkii
GTATATATATAGTGTAGTGGTATATATATATATATATATATATATATATATATGTTATATATATATATATATATAAATATATATATATATATATATATATATATATATATATATATATATATATGCTCTTTATATATATATATATATATATATATATATATATATATATATAAATAGATAGATTTGTTTTATATATATATATATATATATAGATATATATATATATATATATATATATATATTATATTATAACTAAGAAACTGCTGCAGGATCCCAATTTTGATTTACTTGTCGTTTTCCTCGTAGGTTGTCATATAATAAATAGGATAAATAGGGATTTCCCCAAATGATCGACAGGTCAAATGGTCGACATGACATCAAAAAAATTTCCAGTACAGCGCGCCGCAGGTGTTAGGTTAGGTTAGGTTAGTTTAGGTTAGGTTAGGTTAGGTTAGCTTGGATTGTTAGGTTAGGTTGTTAGGTTAGGTTGTTAGGTTAGGTTAGGTTAGGTTAAGTTAAGTTATGTTAAGTTAAGTTAAGTTAGTTTAGGTTAGGTTAGTTTAGGTTAGGTTGTTAGGTTGTTGGGTTACGGTTTTGTTAGATTAGTTAGAGAAACTCGAAATAACCAGGATTTTTTTTTTTTTTTTACAAATATCGACCATTTGACCTGTTAAATAAAGGTTGAGTTCTTAGTTATAATCACAATAATAACTATTTTTAAATGAAGGAGTCACAGAAGATTTTACTCTTCATCAGCTGGATTCGAACACTGGACCTCCGTTGCTGAGTTAACAGTAACGGGAGCTTTATCCACTAAGCCATCCACGTCACCTTTCTTTTCATTTTTCAAGTTTTTGCCCCAACGTTAGCTCATTTTCCATATATTTATATAAACGCGTTACTAGTTACTAAACTTTATTATATGAATTATTAAATTTAAACTTTTCTAAAGTAATTTTTTTTATTTATTATTTATTATTTTAATATAATTAAATATTTTTATCTTTAAATATTGACTTTCTTTAATTTCCTTGAAAATTAGTTAAGGTTGATTTACAATTAGTATTATAGAGTAAAACAAAATTTCGGTGTTCTTTAGGAAATGACTCAATGCTCTTATATATATATATATATATATATATATATATATATATATATATATATATATATATATATATATATATATATATATATATATATATATATATATATATATATATAATAAAACCTAACCTAACCTAACCTATCCTAACCTAAATATATATATATGTATATATATATATATAGATTATATATATATATATATATAAATATTCTTCTGTTATATACATATATCTCTATATATATATATATATATATATATATATATATATATATATATATATATATATATCTTCTCTGACGAGCAAAGGCCAAAGGTCAACTTAATTCCACCGAAATTGGGGGGAGGTCCCCAAGAAGAATCAATTTAAAGGCCCTTATGACCCCACCCCCCGATACACGAAGTTTGATAGTGTGTAAGTCAAAAGGTAGTTTGGAAAATAGATAAAGGGATTATGTTCCAGACTTTACCAGTGGAGTACATTGAGCATAACGGTAAATTGTGGTTACCAGAGAGTGGAATAGAGAAAGAATGAGACTGTGTTGAATGGTGTGTAGCGCCAACCCTTTTCAATGGAGGAGGTATGCAATTGAAGAGTTCAGAAGAGCAGTAACTGTTGTAATAGCGATGGAATAAAGAGTGACGCGACAATCTGACGGGTAGAAAAAGACTGGAGAGAGAGAAAGAAAGAGAGAGAGAGAGAGAGAGAGAGAGAGAGAGAGAGAGAGAGAGAGAGAGAGAGAGAGAGAGAGAGAGAGAGAGAGAGAGAGAGAGAGAGAGAGAGAGAGAGAGAGGTGACAATATGAGACATAAAGAGAGAGAGAGAGGTTACAATATTAGGCATAAATGAGTTGGAGGGAGGTGGAGGAGGAGGAATAGCCCCGGCATAGTCTAAGGTGGAAGTAGAAGCAAATGTTTGTGAGAAGAGTTCAGCTTTAACAAAAGGCAAAACGGCATCTGCACCGTCGGAAGATACTGAAGGAGGAAAAGAGGAAGAAGCAAAGTTTGATTTAATATTTCGTGCAAATTGCCAGAATGACGTTAGGAAGAGGAACCACTAAAATTATTGCATTTTCTAAGGAAAAGAAAAAGAGTTTTTAGTGTCATGGAGAATAGATTTTGTTCGATTCCGGAATGAAATATAAATTGAGTGAGTTTTTGAAGCCTTGAAGACGACTGCGACTCCTCCATGCCAGAGAGAATCACACCGATTATGTCATCAGCACACTACGAAAGCCATAGTCATTCCATGCATGGGAAATCAAGAAGTGCGACCACAAGTCCGATCAGTTTAGCAGCACCAAAATGTAAAAAATGTTTGCTCGCCCTAGGTGGAGTTCTCTCCTGCGGGAGAATTGAAGATATAGAGGGTGATTGTTGTGTCCATCTCCAAGACTATCAGAGATACTGGTAACTGAGCTGCCCAAACTGCTTGAGGTCATTTTAGATAGAAAAGTGATAGGCAAGTACTAGAATTATTTTGAGAATTAAAGGAAAACTATTGTCAGTGGTAAACATTGAAATCACCAAGAATGATGATTTAACAAAAAAGTTATGAAGAGAGAATATGTTCTAATTTGGAGCTTAAGTAGTCGAAGAATTTAGGATAGTCAGTTGAGTCAGAAGACAAATATACAGAACAGATGAATTTAGCATTTAGTAGTAGATTGACAGGATAGCTTGAACCATAAGGTAGAAAATTAATATGACACCAAATCAGAGATACGAGAATAAACAGCCATAGGAACAAAGAGCGCCTTTGGATGAAAATTGAGAATAGAGACAGTAAGAGCTAGTAGAGTAGAGAATTCTGTCAGAAATGCTCAAACACTTGCTTTTCGGTTAAGAATAAGAGATGAGGTTTAGAGGAGGAGAAGTGATGGTCAACAAAGTGAAAATTAGATTTAAAACCGCGAAGGTTGCAGAAATTTATGAAGAAGGAAAACTGGGCATTAGAACTGGCAGGCAATTCCGTGACGGCACCAACCCCACCACCGGAGGCCTTCAATTCCCAAATAGTGGTGATAGGGGATGGGTATGTTTTTTTTGAAATTCTTCCCTTTAGAAGGAAAGTGTTATGTGCAAATAGTTAGTGTTTTATGGTGTGTGATAAAGGTGAACCTACTCCAGTGCAAGAAAATTCTGGTTATGAGCGCAAGAGGGGCCAGCCATTTGGGGCATTGGAGTGTCTTGGGAAGTACACTAACACCATATATGGTCAATGGGGGTAACCACGTCTCTTCGGTAATGCTACTTCCCTCCCCCATGTATACTCTTGTAAATAAGTTTAAAGATCCATTTTTTATATTATTACAATAAGATATTTTTGATTTTTTTTTTAATTAAATGCCAAAAAAAAAAAAGCCTCATGAAACGAATTTTTGACTTTTAAATTATTTTATCATATATATTTGGTTTCAAATAATATATTTGCAAAATAAATACAAAAAATGCAATACTTAAAAACATAAAATGCAAAAATTCAAAACATACAAAGATGCAATAATGCAAGTTACAAACGCAAAATGTACAAAAAGTACATAATTAAAAAAAAAAATATTTAAAAAGTAATAAAATACAAAAATACAAAAATACCAAAGTATAGTCATGCAAAATGGAACAAATAAATAGATACAAAAAGTTGAAAACATAAACTAAATTCAAATCACAAAAAATATAGAATACAAAAATAATAAAATGCAAAAAATGAAAAATACAAAAATAAAAACGTACAAAATGCAAAAATTCAAAATGCAAAAATGCAAAAATACAAAAAATACAAATTTAAAACACATTTTGCTTATTTCTAACTATTAATCTCTTTAAAAATCAATTAACTCATACAAATATAAATTTTTAATTTAAATTTTGTAAAATCAATTTTTTTTTCTAAAAATCCAAATTAGTATAAAATTACAATTTCATTATTTGCAAATAAATAATTTTGAATAACTCAAAATTTTGCAAATTTCCAAAATTCAATAAATCAAAAATTCAAAAATTCAAAAACTCAAAATTTTGCAAATTTCCAAAATTCAATAAATCAAAAATTCAAAAATTCAAAAAATCAAAATTTTGCAAATTTCCAAAATTCAATAAATCAAAAATTCAAAAATTCAAAAAATCAAAATTTTGCAAATTTCCAAGATTCAATAAATCAAAAATTCAAAAATTCAAAAAATCAAAATTTTGCAAATTTTCAAAATTCAATAAATCAAAAATTCAAAAATTCAAAAAATCAAAATTTTGCCAATTTCCAAAATTTAATAAATAAAAAAAAATTCGTACAGTTATTAGCAGTTCAAATTTGTTAAGAATTTGTTTTGCCGTTACATTTTTAATACACTAATATATTTTTAATGTATTAATATCTTTTAACATATTTTTAACATGTTTTAAGATAAGTTTTTTCATTTACTGAATTTGTAGCATAAATATAATCGTTTTTAAAATATTTATTTATTTTAATGTATTTTTAATATAAGTATTTGATATATTAGCATATCTTTATTATATTAATACAATTATAATATTTTAATATATTTTTCATAAATTTTTAATATAATATTTGTTTCGATATTACATTTTTAAAAAAATATTTATAATATACTAATATATTTTAACATATTTTTGTTTTTTTATTACAGTTTTAATATATAAATATATTTTTAACATGCTGACATATTTTAATATATGTTTAATATTAGTTTTTGTTTCACTATTACATTTTTAACATACTAACATTTTAATTATGCTAAAATTTTAATATATTTTAATATGTTTTAAACTTATTTGTTTCGCTATAACGTTTTTAATATCAAGAAGTTAATTAATAATAATAATAATAACATTTTAATATTATTTTAATAATATTTTAATATATTAATAATAATAATAA
>JABUQX010044613.1:55000-60000 GCA_015478945.1 Trachelipus rathkii
TTATTATTATTATTATTATTATTATTATTATTATTATTATTATTAAGCTGACACTCTCGTATTCCATAAGAGTTCATAATGCCTTTGACTCACTCTTCTTTTCCCTCTTCAATATTTTTCCGTTTCCTCTCTTTCATTATTTATCCCTCTCCCCCCCTTTGTCTCTCCCTCCATCTTCCCTCCTTCCTCCTTCTCCCTTTTTATCATTTTCTCTTCTTCCTCTTCTTCCTCTTCTTCTTTGGATCGTCTTTATTCGGCCCTCTTTGTTCCGTCTCCGGACATGGAACCTCAATTTCACGCTTTTGACTCGCTTCATAGTTTTTATTCATGGTGGGTGCCTGAAGTGTCCTCGTTGCCCCACTTAATGGCCAGAATGGAGAGGCCGACAAATCATATATTTATCCCAAGTTTAATCCATTCTTTTTAAGTGGCGTGTGTGTATGTTCTTGTGTGCGCGCGGATGAATGCATTGTAAATGTAGTTGTGTATTGTTTACTATTGTTGTACGTCGTATTTACAGCTACATTCAATTAAATTAATCTAACTTTTGAATCTGATTACGTATAACATCGGCATCGGCATAATCAGCTTCGGCATCAACATCGGCATTGCGCGCTGCTGTTGTCCGCCATTTCTGCAGCTGCATTTAATCAAACTAATCTAACTTCTGCATTTGTTATCTGCATAGCATCGTCATTATTATTATTATTATTATTATTATTATTATTATTATTATTATTATTATTATTATTATTATTATTATTATTATTATTATTATTATTATTATTATTATTATTATTATTATTATCATTATTATTATTATTATTATAAACTTTAAAAACTTTGTTACTTGATAAAAATTGAACTTAGAAGCTGAGTAGAAAAGTTCATCACATTTAACGTAGTTCAACCATAGTCTGTTGCGTAAGCGCAGTATTTTTAATGTTCAATATTATTACATAATATATGACAACCACATTGCTGCATCCAACCACACTGCTGCATCCAACCATACTGCTGCATCCATGGCGCATTCTCATTTGCTTTCACAATATTTGTTGTTAGCATGAAATTTGCATCCGTTTTTGCCTGAATCTTGCATCGGTGTGTGTAGCAATATTGTATATTCATGTAATATTTGTTAAATTTCAATAGAGATTTTGTTCTTATTGTTATAATAAAAAGAAACTTTGTGTTATTATTTGTTAACAATATAAATTTTTACTACTCAAAATCAAATGTGTAATATATACATATTTTTAAGCTTTAGATTTCAAATTAAAATAGTTTTAATTCCTTCATCCATTATCTTTGTGAACCACTTGACTCATAGTTAACGGTAGTTTATTGCATTACATGAAATTAAGCCTTAAAAATAGTAAATGGTGACGTGCTGCTGTTTTACGATTATGAAATATCTCACTTGGACGTTCAACCAATAGATAGGTATTAAACGATGGCACTGTCTGTCATGATGCCATATATTATAATGAAGGAATTTTTTATAAGGAAACCCAGTATTGAAATCTTTGAAAATAATTGAAGAAAATGTCACTGGATATTATTAAATTTGGATTAATCCTAAACATCAAAAGTTTTTTTTTTTTTTAAGAATGATTTTCTATTTTAACATTCATCGAAATTTTTTAGGTGCCTTTATATGAGTTACAATATAAAACTTGTTTCCCAATCAAATGTTATGGTTAGGTTAGGCTAGGTTAGGTTAGGTTAGGTTAGGTTAGATTAGATTAGATTAGGTTAGGTTAGGCTAGGTTAGGTTAGGTATCGTGCATTCCATAACATTTTAAAAATGCTAAAAGAGAACAAAAGAACAATTATTTTTAAATGAATTTAATCCTTATTCATTCAAACTTGTGTATAAGGGTATCTCACAGTAATCCTAAATGGGACTGCTTCTTACTCGCTTTATATAATATAGTGGGTTTTATGTAGACGCTTACACTTATCCACAAAGAGCTTTTTTTAAAATATTCAAAGGATTTTCATTGCATCCCTTTCATACTATAGTTCTTTCCTACAATATTTCAATATAGGAATATTTCATACCAGCACATTGGTATGGGTACCGAGAGAAGCTGTTTCCTGTTGTAAAGTTGGCATCCTTTCAGGACTATTCTTGAATTTCAAATAAAAAGGGGTCAACTATTAAGCCAAAATAATTTACTATATGTCATGTTATTGCTGTCTCCAGCAAGAAAATATAATATTTATATTATTATAATACTATATAATAATATTTTTTCTTGTTGGAGAAAACCTTAAAATAACATATAAGTAGTAATCCTTTGGTTATCAGTGCTGCGGAGTCAGCAATTATATTATTTTTGCTAGCTGAAACTGCGGTTCCGTCTATATCATTTTAAAATATCCGACTGATTCCGACTCAAACTCTATCATTTTAAAATTATGCTGCTCCGGATCTGAATGATTCTTTAATAAAAAAAAAAAAAAAAAAAAAAAAAAGTCGATTCGTCTACGTCACCAGCTTTGCCTCCACCCCAAAAAATAAATTTCACCGACTCCAACTCCGTCCAAAACCTTGCTGGTCCGCGGCTTCAGCTATCGACTCAGGTTCCGCAACCCTGCTAAATATTCCTATATGGTTTATAAAAAAAATACATTTTCATTCATAAAATGATATAAATAAATCGAATAAGATCATTCATGGGCACTTCGTATATGTGGTAAAGAATCAAACTCGTTTGGTGAAGGATCAAGATCTGATCCATATAGCATAGCATAGCAGCATATATATATATATATATATATATATATATATATATATATATATATATATATATATATATATATATATATATATATATATATATATATATATATATATATATATATATATATATATATAAAGGACCTTTTCTGTTTTACACAATGGTCAGTTTTGAATTTTTTTGTTTGTTTTTTTTAACATATTGCTACTAAATGATACCAACAATGAATTTCAGTGGTAACGGACATGATTAAAAAATATATAGGACCAGTTACGTTTTACGGATCCATAACTTTTAAATTTTTTTTTTAACTAAAGGAATACCCAAGGGTAAACCGCAAAGATGGCAGGTCTCTCGGCCTGGGGAACGACAGGGCAGAACTATTTCTCCTCACCGGGTCTCCGGAACCCCTGCTCTTTGGTATTTGGGAAAGTCGTGGTTCCTCCTTTTTTTTTTATGGAGAACTTTTATCTATAAGGCTGGCGGACAAAACCCCCCAATTTTTTATTTTTTTTTATTATTATTTATTTTTTTTTCTTACTGTTATTTTCTAACAAGCTTTATACGCTGATTCCAAAATATGTAATTGGTTCTGTAAGTGTCGTACTTTTGAGATATTTAATTTATGAAAAATATTTTTTTTTTTTTTTTTTTACATTTTTGTAATAGGCTTTATACGCTGATTCCAAATATGTAATTGGTTTTTCTGTAAGTGTCGTACTTTTCGAGATATTTCATTTTTAAAACAATATTGAAACAAAAATGTGATTTTTTAAAAAGTAAAGAAAATATTGAACTTTTGAATCATGTCAGTTACCACTGAAATTCATTGTTGGTATCATATAGTAGCAATATAATAAAAAAAAAAAAAAAAAATGACAATTGTCTAAAACAGAAAGGGCCTATATATATATATATATATATATATATATATATATATATATATATATATATATATATATATATATATATATATATATATATATATATATATATATATATATATATATATATATATATATATATATATATATATATATTAATATAGATAAAAAAAAAAAATATATATATATATATATATATATATATATATATATATATATATATATATATATATATATATATATATATAGATATATTATTATTATATTATTATTATTATTATATATTATTATATATATATATATATATTATTATTATTATATATTATATTATAGTATATATATTATTATTATATATATTATTATTATATTATTATTATATATATATATATTATTATATATATATTATATATTATATATATATATATAGGTATATATATATATTATATATATTATTATTATATATCTATATATATTATTATATTATTATATATATATATATATATATATATATATATATTATTATATTATTATTATATATATTATTATTATATATTATTATTACATATATATATATACATATTATATTATTATTATATATATATATATATATATATATATATATATTATTATATTATATATATATATATATATATATATATATATATATTATATATATATATATATACATTATATATATATAATATATATATTACATACATATATATTAAATATTATTATTATTACATATATATACATATTATTACATATATATATATTATATTATAGATTATATAGATTAGATATATATATATATATTATTATATTATTATATATATATTATATATATATTATTATATATATATATATATATATATATATATATATATATATTATTATTATATGTGTATATTATATATATTATTATTATTATTATATATATATATTATATATATATATATATATATATATATATATATATATATATATATATATATATTATATATATAATATATATATATAATATAACTATATATATAATATAGTATATATAATATATATATATATATTATATATAATATATATATATATATATAATTATATGGACATAGTTACTTATATACCTTATATCTAAAGTAAATTTTTCATATTAATTTATATTAATTGAAAGTAAATATTCTAAGAAATGTAAAAATTTAAGGGAAAAAATGTTTTAATAATAAGTTAGTTTTTTATATGGAAAATCAGGCAAAGATAATGTTAAAAAAAGCAGATATCAAAAATCTGACAATGTCCTTCATGACCTTGAGGCGTGACGTAATACAACTTAAAAATGTTGCCAGATTCACAATAATATATTATATACTCA
>JABUQX010044614.1:0-5000 GCA_015478945.1 Trachelipus rathkii
GCTAACTACTACTACCTACTACTACTTCTCCTTCTAACTACTAAAACTACTTGCTACTGCAACTGGTTCTTATTACTATTACTATTACTATTCTACTACTTCTCACTACCTACAATACTGTTCCTATTACTCTATAATAATAATAATAAATAATAGTAATATAATATTAATTACTTAATATTAATAAAATAATATTAATTTAATGTTATCTATAAGTATAATAATTGATAATTGAATAATGTCTTTGATTTGAATTTTATAATATTATGATATATTATATTATTAATTGATAATAATAATTATAATAATAATAATTAATAATTATATAAAAATTTTGATAATTGTGACATAATATATATATATTAATAATTATTATAATTAATATTTATATTGATAATATTATTATAATATAATTAATAATAATATAATAATAATAATAATAATTTTTATTCATACCCTTTTTCTATTCCTATACATGAAAAACGTGTGGGGAAACTCTTCGAAATAAAATGGTTACATGGAATTTATTCAGTCAGACAGCTTTTATTGAAAGAAGCGCAAATGTTTCACTTATATTTATTTGAATTTAATAAAAATATAGGTTATTGAATCCAATTTCTAGATTAAGAGGACAATTTTTATTTGGTCCTTTAATTATATTCCTTCATCTTTGCCTTTTCTTAAAGATTCATTCATATATTTCTTTAATAACTTCCCCTTACAAAGCTGATATATTTCATCGATACATACTTCTGAATTTGTTTTTTATTCTTGTTGTTGTTGTTGTTGTTGTTGTTGTTGTTGTTGTTGCTATACTGTTGTTGCTGTTATAGCTGGTGTTGTTGTTGTTGCTGCTGTTGCTGTTATTACTACAAGTTTTTTTTTCAGTTAACACCACTGCTTACGGGCAGAGCCCTAATCTAGGAAGGGGTTTGCTCAATTTTAGTGTTGTTGTTGCTGTTGTTATTATATATATATTATATATAATATATATATTATCTTTTAATTTATAATATTTTTTATATATATATTATAATATATATAATATTATTATATATTATTATTAATCTATTATTATATTCTATTCTGTATTTATTATTTATATTATTATATATTATTTATATTATATTATATATTTATATATATATTATATATATATTTATATATATTTTATTATTATATATATATATATATTAATTATATTATATATTATTATTTATTTTATTTTTATTATTTTTATTAATATTTTATTATATTTATAATATTTATATATATTTTATTTATTATTTTAATATTTTTTATATTTTGTAGTTTTTGGGCTGGGGTTGGATTTGTGTTATATATTATTTTTATGATAATCATATATAGTTACTATTTATTTGTTGGTTTATTATCTTAGGTGAATCATTTGTTATTTAGTTATGATTATGTTATTTGGGTAGTTGTTATATAGTTTGTTTGTGTATATATGTATTTATTATCTTAGTTCGTTTATGATAATAGATTTTATATATATATACTATCGTTAGTTTGTGTGAATGGCATTGTCTTGTTGTTGTTTGAGCGTGTTGTTGGTTGAATTTGGTTTGTCAGTCTGTTTGTTCTGGTTGTCTTGGTTTGTCGATGGTGGGCGTCTGGTTTGTAGTAATGCATTTTATTGTTGTTGGGTTTTGTGTTTTGTGGTTGTTGTCTGTTTGTTGTTGTTTGTTTTGTCTTGTAGTTGGTATCATTGCTTTTTAACATGTTCAGTTGATTTTAAAAAAAAAATTACAATGTTTATGTATTGAGTGTTGTGTGTTGTATATTTATAAATTCTTTGTTGTTCTGTCTTGTATTCTGTTTTGTGGTGTGTGGGTGTGTCGTTGTGTTCGTGGTTGTCGTCTGCCTGTTTTGTTTGTTTTGTTGTTTGTTAGTTTGTTGTTTTGTTGTTTTGTTTTTAGTTGTTCGTGTTGTTGTTGTTGTTGTTCTTCGTTTTCCTTTATCTTTTAGCTTTCGTATTATTTTTCTCTTACTTTTTCCTTCTCTTTCTTCCTTCACTGATATTTTCTTCTTTTTCTTTATTTTTCTGATTTTTCTCACCGTTCTTCCATAGAAAGCATTTCAAAATATTTTGCCTAATTAACATCTCAAGACAACTTTGTTTAATTAGTAAATCAGGAATATTCAAAGGAGATAAACATTTATATATATATATATATATTTTAGTAGAGTATATCTATACGTAGTTATAGGTGTTATTATGTTATTGAGGTGATTACGGTGGTATTATATTGGTTTTAGTTATTTATATTATATATATATCATCGGTGCAATGCCAAAACCGCGAATGTTCAAGTTTGTAGGTATGAGGTGTGAGGATTAGTATTGAGTTAGTTTGAGATGTATATGTAGTTTTAGGATAGTGATATTTGTATTATTATAATTATGTGCTATATTGTTTATTATTTTACATTTATGTATTTATATTATATATTATATTATTATTCATGAGTTATTTTAATAGATTACTAGGGTATGTTATTTGAATCATGATTATTATAGTTATATTACTATTAGTTTTATATTATAAGGGGTTATTTTTTATATTTATCTGGATTATTATTTTATGATTATATATACATATATATATATATATAGTAAAACAGAGAATACCCCATCCATGATCGTTGAATATGTTTTTTTTTTTATTTAATAGTGAAATTGAGTTTCATTGACAAGTGCTTACTTAACTATGAAATATATGAAATACAATTTTATTTTACATTAAAACAGTATAATTAATCCAAAAAAAGTATTTTATGAAATTAAAAAGACATATATTTCTACTTTTTGTCTTTGAATCCTAGTGCCGGCCATGGGTCAGCTACAGCTTTTCAACATTTTCTTAAAGATTGCTATAATATGTATTAATGTAATGATTTATGTACTCATTCTGTTTTGGAGCTCTGTATTGTAATAATGAGTATATTACTGAAGAGTTTCACATAAAACATACACTAAACTACACCTCAATCACACATAACTATCACACATATACTACATGCCACTTTATTATTATCATCACTAACATTATTATACATACTTATCCATATATATATTATATATATTAATATTATATTATATATAATTATTATATATATGATATATTATATATTTATTATTTATATATTTTATTCATGTATTTGGTTACTTGATTCATTCAATAAATCTTTTATTTTATATTCATTATATAATTTATATTATCATTATATATATGTTATATTTTATTGTTGTGAGTGGTGTGTGTGTAGTGTTGTTTGTGTTGAAACTGTCGTAAATATTACAAATTGATAAAGTGATTGAAAAGGCAAATTCAGATTGAAAATATTTTCTCGTCTGACCCCATTGACAGTATTGGAAAATAGATAAAAAGCAATTAAGAAGCATTCTGTATTTTCTACAAGAAATCATAAAATAGAAGCAGTTCAACCGATCCCGAAGAAGGGTAGCTGCTATGATACTTCTAACTATCGTCCTATGGCTCTCACTTGTATTATGTCTGAATCAATTAAACCCTCCCTAACATTCTTATTTTCTCGTAGGTATCTATCTGAATTCGTCATTCTCTTTCCTTCTTTTAGATCACCATATAGGTTTCGACGCTCGAGATCAACTGATGACATTCTGTCCAATCTCGCTGATTTATGGTCTTCTGCCCGTAGGGACTATGGGGAGTCTTGTGTGGTGGTGTTTATATTCAAACGAATATAGCTTTTGACCGACGTTTGGCATGCGTCTCTACTCTCTAAGCTCCTTTCCTTTGGGTTTTTATTCATATTTTTTGCTTTATTTGATTAGACATTTCGAAAGCTTTTGACCGAATATGGCATGCGTCACTACTCTCTAAGCTCCTTTCCTTCGGGTTTTCTCCTTCAATTTGCTTATTCATGCCTAGTTTTCTCTCAGATCTCTACATATCGGCACGTTGAGGGAGCCACCTCTTCCTCCTTTCTTGTTAGTTTGTTGTTCCGCTATGTTTTGTTTTATCTCTAACATAATTCTTACTTATCATTAACGAACTTCTCAGCTGCACTTCCAACTCTGCTCATTCTTATGACGATGAATCAACTCTCTATTTTTCCACTCATTTCAAATCTGCTCCCTATCTTGCATCTAGAGTTGCTTCTCGACTTCAGCTTTCCGATTCTATTCTTGCCGATCTGGATGGCATCAACCTGTTGGGTCGCCTCAATCTTGTGAAATTCAACTCTTTAAAAACTCAACTTCTCCACATCTCACTCTCATAAACACCTCATAACTTTCCCATCTTCTTCGACGGCTCTCCTGTCTCACCTGTTGACAACATAAACATTCTTGGTCTAAACATAAACAATAAACTCTCTTGGAAACCTCAAACCACAACGGTTGCTAAAGAGGTGGTCTCAAAAAAGTTGGTTCTGTTCATTTTGCGGGAATGTTTCTCTTCCGAACAAGTACTGCAATTATACTAAGCTTTTATCCGCCTTCTGGAGTGTCTCCGGTTCCACTCTTGTTTTGGATAGGGTTGAGTCTAAGGCTAAAAGACTAATAAACTGTCCCCTACTTTCAAACTCCCTTGACTCTCTCTCTATCTCTGCGATGTGACGTTTGTCCATTATCTCTTTACTATAGATACTACAACGGCAGGTGATCGAGGGAGTTGACCTCTCCCATTTCACCTCCATTGCATCGCCCTCGTACAGCTCTCGTACATAAATTCTATGTGAAGGAATATTGGGAACCCAATGCTTTTTTGTTGTGGTGCCTCCTTCTTTCCAGTCACCTTTCTTCTGTGGAACTCCCTGCCTTCATTTATTTTTCCGGTTGCATTTAATCCCCCTCTTTTTAACGTCACTATCTGCGCTCACTTCAGAGATTTGTGTTAGGCATGAGATTGGTTGGATTTTCATTTGTTTTTGTTCATTTTGCTTTGTTTTTGTTTTTTTTGTTTTTTTTTATTTATATTTCTGCCCCTTGCTTGA
>JABUQX010044614.1:10000-30000 GCA_015478945.1 Trachelipus rathkii
GGCCAGTTTGGCCTACATAGCAAGCATTACAGCATGCACAATTAGCCTTGAATCGTTTGAATAGGGCAAATTCGGGAGAAGATGAAGGGGCCAGAACCTCTGAAAATACATTTTGCAAAATAAGCTCCATAATGTGATGTTGGCATGGAAAGTGTAGCAATTCCTTTTCGAGTTTTTCAGGGATCAGCATACCAGTCCAGTATAGGGATATTTTAAATAGATTTTCTGTTTAGGCAACGTCAGAGACAGGGATGCGCTAGGTCTAAAGTGATTTCCTAAAAGAATTAAAAAGAAGTCTTATCAAAAAATCCATTGGAAAACAACTGAAATTAACTAACTTACGAAAAGTAATTGTATCTCATCGTGAAACGACACCCAAGATGAGCAAATTCTAATGCTCGATAAATTCTGCTTGAGAGACCTGATAGTTTAAACTTATTCGGCATAAAACGAAAAAAATGAGTACTTCATTAATAAGGTTGAGGTAGGGGCTTAACCGATAAATATTGTAATAAACGGATCCATTCGTCTAGTAAGCACCCACATACCAAAAAAAGGCAAAAAGTCATCATGCTCGCCCTCAATGGTAAATTTTATACACCTATGTTGTTCATTTACACTATCACTATAACGAAGTCTCTTTCTTCTCTAGTAATTGAAATCAAGAAGCAGTCATCAACATATCGTCTGTATATTAATGGTTTGAAGTCCAAAGGACAGGTATTGAGCCATGTTCCTTTCGAGTAAACTCAAAAAAGAGTTCGCAAGGGAATGGCCCAGAGGGGAGCCCATTGCGACAATGTCCAATGTACAATACCACAACAGGGGCACTCAGAGGAGGCAAAAAAACTAGATTTATGGAATTGATGGAGGAAGAAGGTGGGGGATGGAGAGGAAGGGGATGAGGTGCTTGTGATGGGTAAATTTCAACGCTATGATGTAGGAAAGAGAGAGAGATGGGAGAGTATGGACCGATTTGGGAGAGGATAACACAAGAAACATGGAGGGAGAGGCGTTGATTGATTTATGTGTAAGAAATAACCTTAAAATAATGAACGTTTTTTTCAAAGCACAGAAGTCTCCACCTTTACGAGGTATAATGGAATCAGGTAATGCAATAATTCGATCAAAAATCGGTGATAGATTACATGATAGTCTCCGATAAAAGGTTGATAAAGAATATAAAGGTGATCCCGGGAGTGTCCTTGGATGCGGATCATAGACTGGTGGTGGCGGACATGAAAATAAGAGGGAGGGAGAAGTAAATGAGCAGAAGGGCAGTGATCAGAGTGGAAGAAGTTGGAAGAACAGGAAACGAGACGAAATTATGAACGGGAAATGCAGGAAACCCTAAGGAATGGAGAAGAAAACGAAGACTTACAGGATGTCATCAGGGAAGTGGCAGAGAAAACTCTTGGTAAAAGATGGGTAGGAGGTACTAGGAAGAGACATACACCATGGTGGAACGAAGAAGTGAAAAAAAGCAATTAAGGAAAAAACAAGGAAAATAAGGAAGTGGCTGAAAGGAAGAACAGCGTCAGCAAGGGAGGAATATGTACAGGCAAGGAATGAGGCAGAGAGAATAAAGAGGAGGGCAAAAAAGATGGAGACATAGAGAATAGCAGGAGAAATAACGAGAGATGTGGGCGAAGGGAAGAAAAGCTATTTAAGATGGCGAAGGCGTATAGAAAATCAAAAACCGTAACTAGAAATATAAAAGATAGAAACGGAGAGATTCTTGTGAGACTGGAAGAAAGAAATGATAGATAGACCGAATACTATGAAGATCTGCTAAATGTAGAATACAGAGAACAAGAGGAAGAAGCTGCAGATCAGACGATGGAGGAGGAAGAAGAGTAGGAAGGCGGAGAAATAACGGTAGAAGAATATGAGGAGGCTATAAAAAGGATGAAGAAGGGTAAAGCCCCAGGAGAGGATGGAGTGGCTGTGGAGTTGGTGGTGGAGGGAGGAGAGGAGCTGAGAGGGAGAATCATCCGTTTGATGAACAAGTGTTGGAGAGAAGGGAAAGGTGGCCGGGAAAGGTGGGGCAAAAGCAAATACATGATACCGATATATATAAGGTAAGGGTATGCAGGAAGCTGTAAAATTATAGAGGTATTTCAACTGATGGACCATCTGGGCGAAAATATACAAGAAAGAATATTGGGAGAGAGGCTGAGAGAGAAGGTAGAGCGAGACTCAGAGAAGAACAGTACGGGTATGGAAGAGGAAGAGGAACGATCGGACCTCTTATTCCACTAGAACGGTCCTCAGAGAAGATGCTGAATATGGGCAAAAGATTCTTTTAGCGTTCATTGACCTGCAAAAGGCATTGATTCGCTGCCAAGGAAAAGCTCTGGAGGGGTATGGAGAAGGAATTATGGAGTGAGGGGTAGTTTAAAGAAAGTCAATAGAAAGTATGTATGAGAATGCAGTTGTAAATGTTAGAACTGAGTGCGAAGAACGATAGATGGTTTGAGGTGAAAACAGGAATGAAGCAAGGGAGTGTTTTATTACGCAAAAAAATGTTTTATTATTAAATATTTAAGAGACGTGGTGATAAGGAAATGAGGGAGAGAGTGGGAGAATTTTGAAGGGGGGCATAATGAGCATATTGCATACGATTCTGGCATGTTGCAGCGAGAGAGAGGAGACGGTTTCGAGAGGTGGTGGAGTTGTTTTTGGAGGAGGAGTTAGAGGATGCAGGGATGAGGATGAACGTACAGAAGACAGAGATATTAGCAATAACCGGAGGAAATGAGGAGGGGATGAGGATGGTGGTGAAGAGGGGAGGAGGTGAAGGCGTAAATACCGCCATTATCTCGGAGGATGTTTTAACAGAAGGGGAGGAAGTGAGAGGAGAGATTACGGCGAAGAATGGAACAGTATGGATTAGTTATGAAAGCGGCATACTCCATGATGAAAGATAGAAACATCGGAATAGAGGTTAAAAAAGTGATTTTTAACAGTATACTGACTCCGACGCTGCTGTACGGAGCGGAAACATGGACAACAACGAGAAGAGAGGAGAGTAGAATACAAGCGGCGGAGATGAGGATATTAAGAACTATGATTGGAAAGAGTAGGAAGGACAGAAAAAGGAATGAAGTAATTAGAGAAGATATAGGGATGAAGATGATACTGAAGATGGATGTGGGGAGATTGAGATGGTGGGGACATCTGGAGAGGATGGAGCAAGACAGAATGCCGAAAAGAAGATGGGAATGGACACCAGAGGGCAGAAGAGCATGGGGAAGACCGAAGAAGAGATGGGCGGAGTCGGTGGAGGACTCTCTGGAAAGATGACAGCTTCCAAAAATGAGAGTGCTAAAGAGAATAGGAATAGTGCAGCAGAGGGATGTCTGGAGAAAGACGCTTGCGCGGCTGACAGGATGAAGAATCCTTCCTGAGAGAGGAAAAAGAAAAAGAAAGAACCTTTAATAAGTTATAGGCAATTATCACCATTTGTTGTTGAATTCAAATTTAAGGATGGTAGAAATGTGCAAGTTAGTACTATTTGACACTAAGAATTTTTTTGATGTTTCCACGAAAGGACTCGAAGGTGAGTGACTCCTGAACATTTTAAGGGAAAATGGCCCTTCGATATTTTGTTAGGATGAATTTTGCTTTGTTTAGGGTGTGGGAATTGGTGCTACGTAGATTGTTTTTTTTCATAGTTTGGCTCTGCATAATCATATTGACAATTAGACAATAGAGTATTAGACAAATGTTCATTTGCAGTTCCATTTATGACTTTAAATATGTGACTACCTACTGCAAGGGTGTAGATATCATGAAGTTATAGCGTGGACAAATTTTTGAATAGTGGGGTTGCGTGTTCACAGTAGTTCCATCCTGATATTATACGAATTATCTTTTTTATATAATAATTAGAAGTTGCAGCAAGTATTTACTTACCCAGCCCTACATTGAAAGACAGTAGAGTAGGTGGGGGATAAGCAAGAATATAGTAAAGGCTTTTTTTAAAATATGTCATGGAACAAAGTTACTTATCTTAAGGAATGCATAGTTTGCATAGGATAGTTTGCTAAGAATATTTATGTGTTCTTTGAAAGAAAGCTTGTCATCAAAGATAACACCTAATAACTTGGCAGAGGATGATCTATTTATGATTACATCTTTTGAGCGTAATTACATTTAGTTGAACAGGGTTCTTTTGATCTGTAATTACTAGGTAGTTCGTTTTTTGTAGGTTTAGGGAAAGTCTGTTTGTTTCTACCCATGTAATTATGTTTTTAATTCATTGTTTACTTTGCAGTTAGGTGTGTCTATGTAGCGGTCTAACATTAATATTGAGAAGTCGTCAGCCTATTGAGAGTGTATTAAATTGTGACAATTTTGAAAGTCCCTTGTATATATATATTGAATAATAGCGGCCCAAAAATAAAACCCTGAGGGACACCTTGGGAAATTGAAGCGTGGGAGGATGATGAGTCTCCTAAACGAAAATATTTTGTCCTGCCAGATAAATATGACTGAAACCATTTTATTGAACCATTAGTGAAACCAAGTCTTTCTAGTTTGCTTAGGAGCAGGTTGTGTGGAACTGCATCAAATGCTTTTGAGAAATCTAATAGTAAAAGTACACATTTTTGTTTTTCGTTTAGCGCTTTGTATAACTTTTCAGTAAGGAAGATAAGAACATCTTCTGTATTGCGGTTTTTGGTAAAGTCAAACTGAGTTTGTGAGAAAAGCCCATTTTCATGCAAATAATTAGTAACTAATTTTTCAAGAATTTTACTAGTTATATGCAGGATTGAGATGGGACGGAATATCTTCGGGAGGGAGGTGTCAGCACATTTGGGAACACATTTGCAATATTTAATTCAGTTGGGTAATGATTTAGTTCAATTGAGTTGTTATAAAGGGTGGCCAATATAGGTGAGATTTCTTTTTTGCAGTATTTGTAGATCCAGTTTGGGGACACTCTGAATGTCAGAGCTTTTACTCTTCAGACAATTTATAACACACTTAACGTCAGATCTTTATATTCTTTCGAACGCAAAGCTCAGCCTTAAATAGTCAGCAAAGGACATTTCTGTCATTGGAATTTCAGCCGCTAATGCTGCTCCTACGGTGGTAAAGTAGGAATTAAAATCATTAACTATGTGCTGCTTGTTTGTAACTATTTCGTCATCTACTTTTAATTCTTTCATTTCTGTTTGTTTATTTTTGTGACGGTTCAAAATAACGTTTATTATGCCCACATTGTGAACGTGGATTGTTTTGAGTCTGTTTGAATTTATCATAGAAAAAAAAACTAGCTTTAGACTTCCTTATTAGTTTTTTTAGTGTTAAAGAGAATTATGTATAAAGATGAATCGGTATAGTACCTATCTTAGCACTTTTATATAGTTTGTGTTTTGTCTAATTGAGGTTAACGACGCTTTTGTCAACCACTTATTCATTGTTCTTTTTTCGGTTATTGTTTTGTATTTTATAATAATAATAATAATAATAATAATAATAATAATAATAATAATAATAATAATAATAATAATAATAATAATAATAATAATAATAATAATAATAATAATAATAATAATAATATTATATATAAATAATAATATAATATAATAATAATAATAATAATAATAATAATAATAATAATAATAATAATAATAATAATAATAATAATAATTGTAAAAATAATAATTTAAACTTTTTACAATTTTTATTTCTTAGATTTTTTATAATTTTTATTTTTTCCTCGTTTTTAATTTCAATTCATAATTATAATATAATTTTATATGTATATTATTGTCAAATTTTTTAAATTTATGCTTGGTTATAAGATAGATTTCAGTAATCGAGTGGATTAAACTGTGCAGGTGGTGCGGTGCGGTGCGGTGCGGTGTGTCATACATTTTTATTTTGGTTCTCGGCCAACCCAAGTCCAGAGCCTAACATAATACCCCACAGATTATTGAAAATAAAAGTAAATTCCCAAATTAAAGAGAGACATACCACAATACGAGCCGTTTAAAATATGTAACTCAAATTAGGTCTGAAGAAATAAAAGAAAACGTGTTTCCGACTTTAGCTATAATGAAAACAAAAAAAAGAGCATAGCGTTAAAGCCTGAGGTTAATGGAGTTTGACAGAGGAAAGGATGAGACAGCGTAGAAATACGAATCACAACAACTCTTTGCCAATGATATAGAGCAGCGATTCCCAACCTGGGGTACGCGTACCCTTGAGGATACTTGGAAGACTGGTTCAAGGTACGTGAAAATAATATTGGTAATGGCGAAAAACATCAAAAAAATAAAGGAATAGACCTATCCACCATTTATCATATCGCGGGATTACGCATGCCTTCCCCTCACTATTTATTAAGAGCTACGTTAGAAGACTTGTATATCAAGATGAATTATAATTATTATGAGCCTTGTGTAGTTGCAAATTATTTTAATAGTTTTTATTTGCTTTGATGTTAGACTATTATAAAAATTAGAATAAATTGTAGTATCAAAAATAAAAGCCTATAAATGTCATTAATTTAAGTCTTTGATTATTTAGTTTACCCTAAGAACATTACTATCTAATAAAAACAAACTTTTTTCATGAAGGGGTGGATGGGTGGGGGTACTAATGCATAATAAGCTTAATCAAGGTGTACGGGAAAGGAAAAAGGTTGGGGGGCGCTGATATAGAGTATAGAAATAGAGCAAAGAGTATATATGCCGCTACCGTCACTCAATCGGTAGAGGGACAGAGTCACATGGTAAAAGCCCGGGTTCGATCCTTAGGTCCGGATCCTAGGTAGAAATTACCTATAGAAGTTCCCCTCCTTGAATAGGGCTATGCCCGTGAGGTGTGAACTTTTCATAAAAAAAAAGTTACACTCAGGAAGCACTAACTACACTCTATTACTCTATAAGTTAGACCGAATATAACTACACTCTTTTACTTTATAAGTTACACCGAGTATACAGTAATTACACTCTTTTACTCTATAAGTTACACCGAATATACAGTAACTACATTCTTTTACTCTATAAGTTACACCGAGTATACACTAACTACACTCTTTTACTCTATAATTTACACCGAATATACACTAACTACACTCTTTTACTCTATAATTTATACCGAGTATACACTAACTATACTCTTTTACTCTATAGGGTATATATAGCTCCAGAGTATACTCACCAAAAAGGTTTGGTGCTCTTTAAAGCCTTTACTTTCTCGATCTTCACCAATTTGTTATTAACGCATTAATAACACGTATATTAAAGTTTACTTCAATTTTAAGAGCTTAAAGTGTAAATATAGCCTAAATGTTATGTTATTTTATGCGTTAATAACACATTGTTGACGATCGACAATATATTTTTTTTAGTTATAGTGTTTTAGGGTGCTATAGTGTTAAAGTGTTTTAAATTGTTATAGTGCTTTTAAAAGTGTTTTAGTGTTAAAGTGCTTTAGAGTGTTAAAGTGTTATAGTGTTTTAGTGTTAAAGTGCTATAGTGTTTTAGAGTTTTAAAGTGTTATAGTGCTTTAGAGTTTAAAGTGTTATAGTGTTTTAGAGTGTTAAAGTTTTATAGTGTTTTAGAGTGTTATAGTGTTTTAGGGTGTTAAAGTGTTTTAGAGTGTTAAAGTGTTATAGATTGCTAACCATTTATAGAGGGTTATAGAGTATAGGTATTAATAAATAAAAAAAAGACTGCACGAGGGAAAGCTTGTAATTTTAAATTGTTTTCTTTTGTTTTTTGAGAGCGGACCTCACCAACGAATGGCATATGCTGTCCCTCCAGGCAAACAAAATACTGCCCTTCAGGCTATAACGAGCTAAAGGCAAGTGAACCACCTGCGACGAGAGCCAATGATACTCTCTCAAGCTTGTAGTTCCCAAACCTTACAATATACAAAACTCAACCACCAGAGGTCGCTAAAATTCAAACGATAAATTGTTTTTAATTAAAAAATTATTTTAATATTTTATTATTAATGTCATTTTAATTTTTTAAAATTATTTTTAGTTTTTCTGTTTACAATTGCAATATATTATTTCAAAATTATTTTAAATTACTTTTCTAATTTTAAATTTCTTTAGATTTAATTATTCAATTTGTACCAAATTTTGAGAGCATTTAAAAAAAAAAATTTATGAAATTTAATAAATTTTAAGATGATGTACTAATAATTTAAAAGCCGTTTCAATTTTAATTGTAAATGTTAGCACCATTTGCTTTTACATTAGCTTCTTAGCATTATTATATTATATATTATTTATTATATATTATATTATATTATATTATATTGTATTATATTATATTATATTATATTATATTATATTATATTATATTATATTATATTATATTATATTATATTATATTATATTTTATTATGTAATATATTATATAATATTACATATTTTATTATATATATTATATTATATTAATCTTAGATTAATATTATATTATGAAAAAATTATAAAATTATTATATTATTATTATATTAAATTATATTATATATAATTAATCTTTATATTATTTAATATTTTTTACGTAATATATATAATATTATAAATAAAAATAATTATAAATATTATATATATATATATATATATATATATATAATATATATATATAGTATATATATATATATTATACATATTTTATATATATATATTATATTTATATATATAATATTAATATATATATATATAATATATATATAATATATATATAGTATATATATATATAATATATATAAATATAATATATATATATATTATATATATATATATCTATATATATATTATATATATATATATACTATATATATATATATATATATATATATATATATATATATATATATAACACATGTGTATGCAAAATTTTGTTAATATAAAACTTTTACAATTTATATTATATATATATATATATATATATAATAGATATTATATATATATATATATATATATATATGATATTAAATAAAGCTTTTAACACATTTTTATATCTTTAATCTTGGTGATTATTAAAAACTTAATTATATAATACTATATATATATATATATATATATATTATATATATATATATATATATATATACTATATATATATATATATATATAGACTCTTATAAATATATATATATATATATATATATATATATATATATATATTTATATATATATAATATATATATATATATATATATATATATATAATATATATATATATATATAATATATATATATATATATTATATATATATATATATAATAATTATTCGCATAAAGGAATGACTTCAAAAATCTTTTCATTACTGAAATAAATAAAATAGAATTAGTATTTTTTTTTAATTTTAATAAAATAAATCCTCACTTTTACCAATCAACCTTTCTAATTCTAATATGACATTTCATATAAAATAATGTACCATACTACAATATATATATATAATATATATATATATATAATATATTATATATATATATATATATATATATTGTATCTTTATTTATGTATATATATATATATATATATATATATATATATATATATATATTATAAATATATAATATATTATATATATATTTTTATATATATAAAAAATATATATATATATATATATATATATATATAATATATATATATTAATATATATATATTATATATTAATAAATATATATATATATATATATATATATATAATTTATATATATTTATATATAAGGGCGGTAAGGCTGGGCTTTCTTTTTCGACTTTTTGTCATATTCTTCTACTGCTTTCTTTTTCTGATACATGTACGCACCTTAACCTCCAGTCTTGGGGAGAGAAAAGGTAGATGAAGAAGAAAAAGATAAATATATGAATATATATATATATATATATATATATTATAATATATATATATATATATAATATATATATATATATATATATATATATATATATACGTAAAAAGCAAGCAGGAAGAGGCGGCGGCCACCTGAATGAATATTCATTATCATTAACGTAATTATTTTTATGGATTTATTTTCAAAACATTTTACATAAATTAAAAATGATTCCTTTAAAATATTCTGAAATTCCCGTAAAAGGATAAAATTACAATACAATCGATTATACTTATATATATATATATAATTATATAATATTATATATATATATATATATATATATATATATATAATATATATATATATATATAATATATATATAATATATATTATATTATATATAATACATATATATATATAATATATATACTATAAATATATAACAATTTATAAAATAAATATATATATATATTATATATATATAATATATTATATATATATATATATATAAAAGGATATATATTATATAATATATATAATATATATATATATATATATATATATATATACAGTATACATATAATCTCGCTGACAAATTTAATGCATCACCTATAAATATAATTTAAACTCTTTCATATCGGGAAATGTAGTTGCTAGGGTTTGCTTTTATTTGGTTCGTACCTAACTCGGGAGTGTTGCGCAGAGTTATAAATGTATAGACCGTATGTAACGACAGTGTGTAGAGAATTAAATGACATAATAAAGAAAACGAAAATAAATTGAATATGATGATTTTATTAATCAACAACAATATGCTACAAGTTTCAATGTGAAAAGCAACATAAAGGTGGTCTAATAAAGGGTTGCACCCCCTCTGGCCCTTGCAACTTCCTCCAAAGCGTTTCGGTTTTGATGAAATGATCGTGGAGATGGTCCCCTGCATGATGTTGTCCCATTCTTCCTTCAAAGCGTTTGCAAGCTTCCTGAGTGTGGACGGAGCAAGTTCAAGGGCTCGAACACGCCTACCCAACAAATTCCAAACATGCTCAATGGGATTTACGTCCGGGCTCCTCTCAGGAATGGCCAGGAGTCTGATCCCTACCTGTTTTAGGTACCGTTGGGCGACCTTTGCTGTGTGCGGTGTGCGGTTGTCATCAAGTAACAAAAAATAGACCCCAATGAAGTTCGTGAAAGGCACTACATTTTCTTGGAGTAATGCTTCCGCATACCCTTCAGCCGTTAGCGTTCCTCTGTTCAAGATATACAATGCCGTGCGAGCACCCAAACAAATGCCATCCCACACCATCACAGAGCCACCTCCAAAAGGAATTCTTGGGGAGATATTGCAAGCAGAAAAGCGCTCACCTGCACGTCTCCAAACTCGCCGACGTCCATCTGGTTCATGTAGTGTGAACCTCGACTCATCTGTGAAGAGTACATTTCTCCATTGCGCGAGTGTCCAATCTCCATACGCTTGTGAAAAATGCAATCTGGCAACCCGATGCTTCCTGGTCAGGAGAGGGCCGATGGCAGACCTTCTAGCACGTATTCCACGTTCATTCAGTCGTCTTCTCACTATACGGTTGGAAATGGGCACATGTCTGACCTCACGGAGCCTGTGTTGTAGCTGTACGCTTGTTTGGAAACGATCACGAAGCACTGCCAGACGGAAGAATCTGTCATCTCTCTCAAACGTCGCACTCGGGCGAAACTGACTATGTCGTTTACGATTGCTGCCAGTCTCCCTGAACCGACGAAGGATTCGACTGACCGTCGATTGGTTTACCCAGTTGCTGAGCCACCTGTCTCTGAGAATGGCCTGCTTCCGACAGTGTGATAACTCTTATGGCACGTTTCTCCTCTCTGACGATGTGTCTGTTCATTGTGGCAGTCTTTGTCAAGCTACGACTTACAGCATAGGTGGTTTGTTTTAGTTTTAGCTTTTGTTTGTTGGTTGTCCTGTGGGGCATCATTGATCGTCATTGTTCTTGGATTGTAACGGATTTTATTGTCGGTTATCTTTTCAGGATTTCGTAATTAATGGATTGTTCCTTTCTTTATTATGTAAACTTTGGAGGTGCACTATATTATTTAGTTCCCTACAGTCAAAATGGGCTAGATAGTTACATAAAACCGATACTGTGGTTAAACAGGACTATCACTTAGAAATAGTAAGGACATATCCGCAACGCTCTAGAGAATAATACTGATCAGTAAACATCTTCCACTAGGCACACGTATAATATTCCAAAATGAACAGAAGTTTAAATTATAATTACTGGGGTGATGCAGATGTAACTTTGAGTCGAGAGCGCAAGGCCTTTATATACAAATATACTAAATATACAAACCTATAAATTGATATCTGTAGTCCAGTTTAAAGTATTAGAAATCAAATGACTAGCCAACATAATGGTTAAATAAGTAACACAATATCTAGTTCACTATATAGTATACAGATATATAGAAGAATAACGTGACCTCACACTAAAGAGATTATCTAACTCATGGGTTCGGAGGTATAGGACTAATTTCCTACAGATAGACAGGTTGAGTGTTATAAACTTCTAGTAGGTAACTCACATAATTACGACCCTGAATTATCTATAGTCAGTATAATTACTACTTCGTCGGTATATCAAGAAATATAGGAGTAAAACTTATAGGCAGCTACTGTCAGCACTACGGTTCAAGTTTATTTCATAGGTACGTAAAGTGCTATCAGATTATTGAAAGAAGAGATTGAAACATATATTTATCCGTCTATGGACGGATGTCACTTATCGTTATGATCGAGTGAGTTTTATCAATACACCATGACGATACTAAATTAATAACTAATAACATCAGGCTTCATACGTGAATACACACATTGTTCTTATTTTAACCTAATTAGGAGTGAGCGCCGCATGAAATGAACGTGGTATATATACGTACTTATAATGAATAAGTAGTTCATGTCCAATCGGGTGATACTATACTATCTCCTAGTAAGTATAGAAAGCTATATCGAGGGTTGCCATGATGTTGCTAATTTTTATCACAAAGCGTATGTCTAATAATATGAGATTGGTTACACTAACTTCAGCGCAATGGAGAAAATGTATACTCTTCAATAGATTGGTCTGTAAGCTATTTCAACTATGCACTTAACTATATGGACCATAGCTAATATATATATATATAATATAATGATATATGGAACGTATAATGGTATGAAATGTTAAAATGACGTAAGTACGCTTTATTCTGATTTTAGCCATATAATCTACCCTCAAGACACATATTATATATATTCATTTATTGGTAAGGTGAGCTCACTGTGAATTTGGAGTGTGAATAAGGATGCCTTATATATATAGTAGTGACTCGTGAGCACGCATTGTATTAATATTACTTATAGGGTAACTATACTCACTATAGCTGTCAGGGTATCATGCGGGAGTAGTCATATAATACATTACTACGAACTACGTTTAGTGCCTTTATATCCAATACGTATACTATAATATCACTTCTTTATGATGAGGTACTACAATTTTATTAGTTTACTTTAGAACTGACGTGCCATACCCAGTGAGTGAGTACTACATCAATGACAAAGGTCGCTCACTCACAATCGAGTTACTATAATACTGAGTATGAGGATTCAAACTCCTAGTCACTAAATATATCTTATAGAGTGAGTAGTAAATACCGGACTCAGTATTTAAAATACTACACATATTGAGAGCATGTATTTTAGGTAAATTTGGGTTCGTGAGGGAGAAAGTCGTTATTTGAACAGGAATGAATTCGACTTGATTGTATATTAGTCAAACACTGTCGGTCAGTTATCTTGACCATCTCATGTGCAATGCTATATTGCTATATCGGTCCTTTTATTGGAAGCGAAGAATTGATGGGATCACTATCATAATATTTCCATCGACGCAGGGACCACCAATACTTCCTCGAATCGATATCAATTTACATTTACAAAAATACGTTTATACTGAGCTTTCGGTAGTAATTGCAAAGGTTTGCACGTATGAGAGGGATGGAGTTGCAATCACATATTTACTCAATTTTTGTATGTAGAGGTATCTGAAGTCACCAACATATTTTCGAAATTGCTTTTCAACATTGGGTACTAAACAGTAAATATTAATTGGTAGTATGATAATAATTAAATACATATCTTTTAATAACATAATTATTAATAATTTTCGTTATTATCTTATAATTAATGTCAATTTAATTACTCATACAACACACTTAGTCGATTATAAATAAACTCGAGAGTTCAAATACATTTATAACTCGCCACAACAACTTCCCGAGTTCGGTAACGAACCAAATAAAGCAACCCTAATGCAACTACATTTCCCGAAATTAATGAAATAAGAAGTTTAAAATTTATATATATTATAAAGTGTGATAGGATATATATAAATATATAGAATATCAGACGAGATTTTTAAAATATAAACTGTAATAAATTATAAATAATATAATTAAATTCAATAATCATATCATCTACATATCATTAAAAATATATAAATTAGAATAATTATATAAATAATTATAAATATTTGGTAAAGGATTATACATAAATATATATAATTAATAATATAAAATAAATATTATATATAATATATAAATAATAATATAATAATAATTAATTAAAATAATTATAATATATTAATAATAATTAAATAATTAATAAATTAAATATAAAATATAATTATAATAATTATAAAATAATTAATAAATTAATATAAAATAATAAAAATAATATAGACAGTTCTTAGAAAGATTATGGATTGTCATTAGATAGAATATATTTAAATTAAATTATATTATAATAATCATTATTATTATTATTTTATTTATTTAATTATTATTATAATAATTATTAATTATATTATTAATTATTATTATTATTATTATTATTATTATTTATTAATTATTTATTAATTATTATTATTTAGTAGAAACGATGAATAACTAACAGTTCAACGTTGTATCTTTGACAAATTAAATATTAGTAACTGAATAAATATATAGTAATAAATTCACTTATGCCGATGAAATTTAGAATTCTTTATTGGCTACGGATAATGAAATAATTCTGAGTATAATAAAATAGAATGACCACATATTTATAATAAAAGTACACCTATTTTATGTGGTCTATCCAATAATAAATGGAGCATTTAAATTAGGAATTTATATAATGACGACCCATTACTATCCTAAAGGTTCTCCATCTTTGGGATGAACTTATTTTCGCATTAACTATTATACATAGGTACTTAATATACTCAGTGGAATTTCGATTTTTTCAGTAAAGCTTTATAGTAAAACAAATTTAAATAGATATCCGAATGTATTTGAGATGGGGAAGGATGAAGAGGAGATGAAGAGAGATGAGATAAAGAGGGAAGAGCATTAGAGTATGATAGGATATGTAGAGATGAGAGAGAGAGTAGTGAATGAGGATGAGTATGAAAGAAGATAAGAGATACAGAAAAATAGCTCGATACTATTAATGTATTAGATGAGAGTAGAGATATGAGAGTAGAGAGAGTAGATGAATATGAGATCATACGCAAGAGAGAGAGTAGACGCGAGAGGCCGCACTCGTACTGACTATGAGAGTGACGTAGATGATTGAGAAAGAGTATAAGGAATTTATAGAAAATCGAGACGTAGATTGATGAAGAGAGAGAGAGTATATTCACCTCTTGATACTATATATCCATTTACTCATAATTATAGTGAGTTAGGGGTAAAGGTATATAACATGGAGAAGTTCCTTCTATATACAGTTGGATTCAAAGAATGTTATCTAGTATCCATAATATATTATATATTAAAGTTTTATTTCTTTTTATTTCATTATGTAATTTTTTTATTTGAAGATTTGATTTTACTCAATTATAAACCATATTTTGTTACCATTTTTGTTTGGTGTTTATTTTATACTCTCTCTATAAATTCTTGGTTGAAAGGGCAGAAGAGATTGTGTTTGCTTGACCCAAGGAATTTCTATATGTTTTATATTTTGTTAAATAATGAGCTCTAAGTAGAAATAACCTGTAACGATAGTAAGTATAATATTATTTCATTGCATTATGAATTTTGATTCATTTTCAAGGCTAACATTTTTTAACAAATTTTAGTGTAAATTATTTCATAATTTATCATATTATTAAACACATTTTTAACAAATTTTAGTTTAAATTATAAATTTTAATTATTATTTAATGTTTAATAATTTACATAATTTCATTTCTTTTATATAATTATTAATTAAATTATTTATTTATTATTCACCTATCATTTTTTTTATCTTCTTTACTAATCTAATTTATATACATTATTATAAATAAAACATTGACGCATTCAGTAAAGACTATTAGTTTCACAAAGGAAAGGGATTATGGTTCAATTAAATTATTATAATAATAAGAAAATACCTCGAGACCTAATAGGATCTTAGGTAGTTAATTACCTTAAGATGTAATTTCCTCCTAGATTTTCAAATAAAATAAAAATAATAATAGTAAAAATTTTTAATTACTTCACTCCAAAAACGTCTTATTAAAATTAATAAAAAACACGACCAATGAAAAAAGCTCTTAAAAATTGATCAAAATTAATTATTATGGTAGTGAATGCGAAAATTAAACATCTTTAAAATCAATCTATATTCTAATTTAGATTCATGTATTGAATACATACTAGATGCTAAAAGAAAACACTCTCATTTAAATAATATAATATCACCACTTCCGTTATATTATTTCGTGGATTGGTCTTATAATAATTAATTAATATATTAATATATATATATATTAGATATAATTATTATTATATAATATATGAAAAAAGCTCTTATTGATAAAATTATTTATGTGTGACGATAATTAATATATATATTTGTTATGTAATGTTTAAAAAGTTAAGAGTCAATGAGTCCGATATTTACTATAAATAGATTATGGAAAATAAGGGGTTTAATATGGTAAATATATAGTGGAATTTAATATATTTTATTAAAATTAACAATAATAAAAAAATATTACCTCCTCAATTTCTTAAATTTTATTATTTATTTCCAAGTAAATTGAAAAGATTTTTAGTTCCATTATCCGCCAACGCATGACGTATAATATAATATATATATATAATTATTATATATTATGGAATTAAAATAAATGTTAATGTTATCAGATAAGTGTTATTGTGCTTTCTCTGTGCTGAAGATGCACAGTATTAACAGTATTAATCTTGTGGTCCTCAAACTATGTGTTTCCGAGAATTTCTATAACCCATGCCTTATGTAATTGCTTTATTCTGGCCCATCAATCTTACGTAACTCAATTACCTCTGGATGAGGGAAGTCTTATTTAATCTGTGCCGAAAAAGCAGGATTCATTTCATCTCCTTAAACTCATCATGAATTTAGATTATCATATAATTCAGGATAAATAATCGCTTTAAGCTTCTAGTTCTTTATGAGAGAGTATGTTTTGGAGCACAAACTAATCAAAATATTTTGATATCGTTTAAAATCACATCTTATTTCTAGCTATATGGTAAGTATCTATTTAGGATATAGCGAATCTGTACAGTAAAGCGGCTACTATCTGGATTATTTTATTTATTATCCGTTTCTCTCTAGAAAATAAACTTGCTTCTCGGTGATTTTAATTCAGAATATTTAATATATATTATATTAAAAGTAAATTATTTTATACTTATATATATGGCACACTACTTAACCAAAATGATATTTAAGAAAGCTTATCAGATATTATAATGAAATAGATAATGGAGATGGTGTCAAATATGTTTTTATTTAAATCTATCAAAATTTTACTCAGAAGTTCTGTCCTTTGAAATACGAATACCTGACTTTCTATTTTCACAGCGGTAATTCACCTATAGGTAATGATTTGTTTAATAATAATAGTACTGGATCAAAGTATATTGTCATATATAAGAGCAATCACTAATTGTTAGTTGTTTATTACAATAGGTTTGTATTACTTATACACCCGATTATCTTTTAGTCATGCATATTACTAGTAATTCATATGAACTGTTTAATAGGTTGTGTATGATTTTCTTAATTATTATATTCATTTAATTAATATAGAGCGAATTCCTAACATATTTATTTAGTAATACGAAATAATCCTAGTATAACTAATTAGTACTGATATATACTATATAGGTAGGTTTAGGTTTGGCAGGCAATCATAAACTGTAAGCTAAATATCAATATATAATTGAATCTTTTCATTATGTATTCCTAAATCTAGGCAGATGAAGAAAATATGGAGGTTGTTCAAAGCATCATATAACTTCTGTATTCATTTATTAGTTATACTATTACTATCAGTATTAACATTAATAACGGTATTATCACCAGTTTTATTACAAACGAGAACGTGGCTGTAATAATTAACCATATATTATCAAATAAATATTTTCTCTGTCCTTAATATTTCTTGGTGTTTCTTTTCTATAAGGATTTTTCAAGAAAGATAAAACATTTCTTCTTCTTACAAACAATGATTTTAATATAACTTCAATTACACTCACCACCCCAATTCCTTTGAATTTTATAAGAGGAGTAATGCGTCATATTTTATATATGTATATGGCATCACAAATATGGTGTAAGCCCATATAACTACAAATCTTTTTTGACAAGGTGATGGAGTTGTAAAGCTTTATGTAACTTTATCCTGCTAACTAACTGACTCTAACAAACAGAAGATAGATTTTGTCAAAAAAGACCAGAATTCTATCAATCAAAGACCAATGTCAATTAGAAATTGTTAATAATCATTATGAGAATAAAATAACTCAAATCCTCCTTTATGTCAATTATTTGCAACAAACTTATTAATATTGTTTAATTAATAGTTGATAATATTTAATATTTAATTATTTATATTCTTAACTTTACGAAGACTCTAGAATTAAATTAATGAAATTTAAATTGGGAAAGAAATGGAACTACTTCTATATCGCTGTAACAAAAATTGATACCGCTCTCCTATGAATTTTAATTTTTCATCAAACCACTGTACTTCATGACTATACTTAAAGCATTTGAAAACGCGATAAGCTAACAATTAATGAAGTAATTACAGATATTGGAAATTGTTATAATTTCTAATTAAAGAAGGGGAAGGTGCATATTACCATACATAAAATTTAATATTATTTTCTAAAGTTTTATTTTGGAAATAAAACTGTTTAACTTAATCATTGACTAAATAGTATATAAGATAACTTTATATATTATAATATCATATTGCTATATTTTTTTTCAACTCATCCAATCTGATAATAAGGAGTATATATTTTATAATATAATATATATAATATATAATTAAATATAATTCACAAAAATATAATGATATATTTTAGGTTAAAACAGGTAATGATATCAATGTAATTTTAATAATAATAATATTGATAATGATGATAATATAGATTTTTATTTATATAATATATAATATATTAATATTATATTATATATATAATATAATTATAGAATATATTATAAATATATATAATTATATATATATATATATATATATTATATATATAATTATAAGATAATATTTATATAATATTAATATAAACATATAAATATTCATAAATATTTCTTTTAAAGCTAAATTTGAGCCTTGCTATATACCATAATGATTCACTATTAATATATTGCCATATAAAATAAAGAATTTATTACTTCTCGTATTAACAATCTCCTATCTGTCATATCAAATGCTGTCTTATACGTCATATCTCTAAGCTGAGACTAATACACTATTATGCCAGGCACACACTCTTCGGCACTACTAATAGGTTCCCACTATAATTCTCTTTAAGAGGATATAATATTATAATTATGGCCTCAAAAAATCATATGGTAAATTAATTCTTTATGTCTTCTTATTAAGTTTATAGATTATATTTATTTATTATTATTTATAATGTTTTGTATTATATTGAGATTACAAATAGTTACCATATAATTATATGAACATAGATGAGTAAAAATATTTATAGGCTAAAATGTAATATTGCAATTGTAAACCATATGATAAAAAAACTAAAAATAATAATTATAGAGTTTGTTTAATTAAAAATAACTATAATAATTAAT
>JABUQX010044614.1:35000-55000 GCA_015478945.1 Trachelipus rathkii
TTATATATAAGTATAGTATATATATATGTAGGGGGGCGATAATTGGGCTTTTCTTTTTCGAACTTCTTTGTACATGAGTCTAACGTTGTTAACTTCTGTAATGAGTGGGTGACAGCTTACCACCAAGAAGCTACATCAGTAACCCAAATCCTTGCCAGTCCCTGAGGAAGAGATTGGTGGATGGATGATAATATATATATATATTATATTATATATATATATTATATATATATATATATATATAGTATATTTATTATATATATATATATATATATATATATATATATATACTTATAATATATATAATATTATATATATATTATATATATTAGATATCGATCATCATCATGCTATCAATTTTTGCCGCCAAGGACTGGGGTAAGGTAGGTGACATGTCACATCGGAAAAGAGAAGTATAGAAAGGAGAATTGACAGGTCGAAAGAAGAGCACCAGCCTATACGCACCCTTATATAACTAGTTTAGTGAAGACTCGCGCAGGGTCAGAAATCCACCAGAGCTTCACGGGAGGATAGCGACGGACCTCACTATGGCATATCGTCAAGTTGGTAGGGTTTCATCTGCCCAGGTGGTCACAACGAACCCTCACGGGAGAATTCCGGACTCATTCCAGTTCCTATATCTCATTCACTTTATTCTCGCCTCTGCCATTAAGAAACTCACATTTTCTCTTCAGTTGTACATAATTTTGTGTTACTGAAGTCAGGATATACTTTTTCTGTTACGGTCTAGACCTAGCCGAGGTCGATCCTCACACAAACTACTGACATTATAGTAGTTCACGTGTCTTAAACCAACCGACTGTCTTCATCCTTTCCACATGATAAACTTATCTCGAACGCACTTTAACTATTTTATTTCTCACTGTATTAAACATTTCTTCACTCAATAATAACTCTCAATAATAGGGTTCATTGTTCATTTTATACAGATTCGTTTTTTCAAGACATAACCGTACACGAAGCCCTAAGATTGTTCATCTATATATAAAAACATTGAACCTTTGATCTATATCTTATTCCAAACATAGGTGCACAACTACTACTACATTTAACGAAGGTTAATCTAACATACCCTCATATGGGTTATAGACCTGAGGAGCACGTAAAAAAGATTAGTACCTTACATCACGAAGAGTTTATTGCCACTCAGCACGCAGTTTCCTGCATTACACTTTCCCTACTACATTAGGCTCTGACAGTCATCCTGGTTTCTTATCATGCAACAATATACTAATAATTTTAAACGCTCAGACACTTGATTGATCTACGTGTGCGAGCTGTCAACATTAACAAAAACTTCCACACGAGGGCTGATCCTCACTTCAACAATCTATAACCTTACTCTCTAATATTTAGTTTGCACAATTTCACAAACACCTCATTGTTAGAAACACATCTGCCAAAATCTCTCTTAACCAATCCTCTCAAACCTCTTCAGATATATCACATGAATCACGAGCAAAACACAAAATGAGTCAGTTGACGCAGTATGAATAAGGTGAATGGGAGAAATGTAGATTACCTAGGTTTCCAATAATGGACTATTGCAAATAAAGGCCGTAATTTGCTAATAAGGATAATAGTAGAAGATACTATGGCAGGTGTTAGACTAATAATATGGTGTTGATGGTAGGCTCCTGAATGGAATCAAAAGTATGTATACGATAGTGAAGCGTGTGTAGAATAATTAGAGTCGAAAGTGTGGTTAATATTAACTAGCGGAGTGAGGCAAGGGATGTGTTATGTTTCCTTGGTTATTTCATTTGTATATGGATGGGGTATGAAAGAATTAGAGATAGGGTGGCAGGAAATGGTGTTTAGAATGATGGAGAATGGAGGGTCCCCTACCTACTATTATTTGCGGATGATTGGTTTTGTGTGGTGAATCTGAAGATAGAGTTTGAGAGGAATTGGTATGAGAAATTTGGCAGAGTGTGTAAAATGAGGGTTGAAAGTAAACGTAATAAGAGTAAGGTATGGTTGTGAGTGAGGACAGCCCTCGGTGTGAAGTTTATGTTAGATGGTGAGCGGTGAGAAAAAGTGTTGAGTTTAAATATTTATTACATATGTTGGATGAAAAGGGACGGATGATGCAGAGTGTAAGAGGAAAGTTGTGAATGCCAGGAAGGTGGCTGGTGCATTAAAATCGTTGGTGAATGTAAAGGGACTAAGTCTGAGTGCGCTAGGGTCTTAACATAGGGGGTTATGTTGTTACTGTGTTATATGTAAGTGTAGTGGACTATTGGTCCTTGGAATAAGAGGTAATATGGATCAAAGTTCAATGTGTTAAGATGGACAATCTGAGAGTGGCGTGTTATAGGTGTGAAAAGAATTGATAAAATGAGGAATGAACTATTAAGAGAGTTATATGATGTGGAAGCAATGTTTCAATGAGAGGAATAAAGAAAGTACGGTTGAGAATAGTTTTGGTCTGTGGAAGATGAATGACACGTCCGGTTGGTAGCGGATATATAATGGTGAGTGTGGTTGGATCGACGGTCTGGTTAACCGAAAGAAAAAGTGAATTGCGTCAGTAACAAATGTCTGAAAGGAGAGAAATGTGAGTTTGGCAGAGCCGAGAATAAAGGTGCATTAGGAGTGAATGGCCGGAATTTGTGAGGGGTTATCGTTGTGGCCCACCTGGGCCAGGATGGAACCCTACACTTGACGATATGCCAATAGTGAGGGTCCGCGCGGTCCGTGAAGCTCTGGGGTGGATTTTTCTGACCTGCGATGAGTTCTTATTCTCCCTAATAGGATAGAGGGGGCGGTAAGGCTGGGCTTTCTTTCGACTGGTCATGTTCTTCTCTATTAAGATTTTTTTTACCGATGCATGCACGCCACCTTACCCAGTCTTGGGGAAAAAGGATGATGAGATGATGATATAGATATATATATTATATAGTATATATTATATACTATATATATTATATATATATTATAGTAGTATAGATATATATATATATACATATATAATTATATATATATATATATATATATATTATATATTAGCTAATTTATTATCATCCACCTTCTTTCCTCAGACTGGGGTAAGGTTGGCGTACGCTGCATCGGAAACGAAAAAAGTAGTAGAACCATGAAAACAAGTCGAAAAAAGAGCAAGCCCAGCCTTATCGCCCCCTTTATATATATAGTATAGTTATATATATATATATATATATATATATAGTATATATAATTATATTATAATATATTATATATAATATATTATACTATATATATAATATATATATATATATATATATATTATATATATGATATATATATATTATATATATATATATAGGTGAAACGACCGCTGTCAATGTACACATTATTTATGAAGGAGAAGTATCATGAGGTTGCTGCACAAAACCCCGATAAAAAAGGACCAGAAATTATGAAAATTCTCATATCTCTTTGGAAAAATATTTCCCCATCTGAGGTAATGTACTTATATTTCTTATATTAATTAGTAGTACCAAAAGAAACATTTGGGATTACGAATGTTGTAGGGCTATAGCCTCCCAAGATGTTCTCCGGTTCTGCACCGTTCGGAATTTGGTCAAACTGTAAAAACTTTTTCGACGACTAGCGTCAAGTCAAGGAACGTCCATTTCTTTGCTATCCATTTTATAATCGAAAAATCTGGTGACCCTTGGAACGACAGTGGAATTCATTTGAATATCCGTTCTGCCAAGCAGTTTTGAAATCGTACCAATTGTCGTTAATCGTTTAGTTAACAAAGTATCGAGAATGCCGATGCAATGTAGCAGTGTTTAAGAAACTACTTCAGGGTTGTCCATAAAGCAAGTTACTGTAAAAAAAAAAATCCCTTTATTACCCGTGCTTTATCTTCAACCATTACCCAAGTCCTCCACTTTAGAAGTTCTTATAAATTTGAAAACCACATCGTATATTTTAACCGATATTCGTTATTTTAATAGATATGAATCGGAAGACAAAAAATATTTAATATATTTTTTAGAGAAACTCGCAATTTTTCAGAAAGTAAACCAAAATTTGGTATGAAGATTTGAATTGAATAAATAGCTTTTGATTCATTCATTATATTCTCCTGGAACATCTCCCATCCCAACTTCGTAGAGTCATTGGCCTTTGTTGGATTAAAATATAAATTTTTGCATTTTTTTTCTGAAACAGCTTTGTCTAAAACTATGCAGAAACGAGGAAAAATAATGTAGAGTTTGAGGCGAGACATAGGATACTGGCCTGAAACCGTGAAGTCCGATCATGACAATAAAACTTATTAGAGCTTGTACATATAGAGACCATGTGAACTAATAAGAAGTAAAGGAACAAACACCAACCATATCATTTGATCGAGCTTGAAAAGGAAACACCAATCATATTGAGAACAGTGAAAGAGTTGACTTACCAGTTTTCAAGTTATTATAGTTGGTTGGAAGATTGTGAAGATAAACCAGGGTATTATTTATCATAGTTAGAAATGCTAGAAAGACTTAGGTGAGAGTTGCAAGCGAGACAGATTATTCATGAACAGATGAGGAATAAAGCATTCCCAGTTCCTCCAGGAACATTATTATTAATATTCTACTGATCTAGCATAAGAACAACTAAATTCATTAACCTAATGAATAAAATTACAGGAGAAACGAGTGTGAGAGTTATTTTTTAGAAATATAGATTTTGAATTGATAAAATTATAAATAAAGGACTCCTGTTTAAAGGTTGGTAAGTGTTCTCAAATTTGCTTGTCATCATGTCAAATTGTTAAAAAATTTGAGGATTCCCAATCCTGGTGAATTTTGTATCTGGCTGTTTACAAGACCATTTAAAAGTTGGTATTGGTTTATTATCAAACATTAAGTATTCATTTTATTCAATGAACAGAAAACTAAAACTTTTATGATAATAAAATAAGTTTTAATATTTTCCCAATCACAAATTTCTAAAGTTGCCGCAAGCTCTTGTAAAAATAATTTATAACTATAAGACGGTAGGCATTACGAATTTCAGGAGTGACGACTGTGGAAGGTAATCTGTAACATCCTTCAACTATGTAAATGGCAGTTTTCTGAGATCGTGTTTGAATTAAGTTAGAATATTTAATTAAAGTTGTAGGTATAGAAATTTAAATAGCCCTGAGCCCCTTTTTGCGAAAATAAGAGATGGTGTTAATTAGCACTTCCAGAAATCAACTGTGGTCGCAATGTATGATCTTGGTGTTTAATGTACCGAAGTCAGAGGTTACCATTTAATATATCTTATGTTTGGATGAGAGATATACTTGTCTGGAATTGGCATCCACCAAATATGTCAAAAATAGAACGTTTTTGTATGACACACACACATACTTAAACATATAAACTTTTAAATATTTTTTTTTTAAATTTTATCTAAAATTTTTAATGGATTTAAATTTTTTTTCAGAAACAGCAATGGAAAGAAAAAGCAAATAAGCTCCTCAGAGAATTTAAGATTAAAAACCCAGATTATATTTATAATCCCCAAAAGGCTCAAGCTGAAAGATTCGAGTATATCAGGAAAAAAATTGAAAGGAGAAACATGTTTAAAATCAATCCGTATATTCCTAAATTTTTACATTCTGGTCACTAAATTAGTTTGTTCGTATCTGAAGGTTGCTTTCTGTGAACAATTAAAATATTGCATTTTTGTGTTTTTAACTTAACTGATATTTCAAAATATTTTGTCATGGATTAAATTTATCATAACCCTTACAAATTTGATTTGGTAATTGAAATTAGCATCGTGGAATGATAATTTTGTCAGGGAAACACTCAAAATAATTTAGAAAAGAAAAATAAACACTACAATGAAACGTTTGTAAATTTTTTTTTCAAAAGTTTTTCTCTAAAATAATATACAATTAATTTAAGGTCATGTAAACTTAAAACATTCATATACGTATTCATTAATTCTCTTGCGGTTTCCAGTAAGTTAAGTAAATTGGTTACCATTATCCCTAACTAGTTTTAGGTTAAAAGTAGAAAAACATTCTAATAATTATAGAAAATATATTCCTAGTTACAAAGTATAAAAATAAAACTAGTATGATGATGGCGACCGTAATTTCTCAACTCCAAGATAAGTACTATCATTGATATCAACTGCCGATTGTTTCACCATCAGATCGTCGTCATCGTCCCATTCTGTATAGTTTGCTCGATACTGTTTTGAATTTGGATTATTCTGTTGATTTCTACAAACTTCGAGTTTTTCTTCAATTTTTTTTCTTAGAGGATCGGCCAATGGAGTGTAATCGTAACTTTTAACTATCTTTTTAATTTCTGAATGGGAGAGTTGCAGTATTAAAATTAAGTTTAAGAAAAAATTAAAATCGATTCAAATCAATAATTTTGTTAACTTACTGCGTACGGCTTCTATTAAAACCGCCATCTGGTCAGGGTTGTCATAAAATAGTATATCAGTAACATAGCGATCTAGATTTTCTTGCAATTTGCTGACAGCTGTAGTCACGGCAGCTAGAGCGATCTATAAAATGAAAGTGCGTCCGTATGAGGGCGCTTAGTTATATTTAAATGTAGATTTAGAATAATATGGGGAGAGAAAAGTTTATGAATAATTATATTATGAATATTATGAAATATAATATATATATATATATATATATAATATATATATATATATAATATATTATTATATAAAATATATAATATATATAATATATATATATATATAATATATATATATTTTGAGGTGGCGGGCGAAGGGGAGAGAGAGAAAATTGAGGGAGAATGGGTAGGAAGGGTGTATTGATTTTCTGTGATGAAGAGAGAGGTATGTGTTGCTGTAAAGTAATACTTTCTTTAAAACACAGAAGTATCCAGTTAAGCCATTACTGAGTTTGGGTGTAGGGTAGAAGAATGGTATCGAGTGAAAAGTATGAATATTGTTGATTTTGTCATTGTTGGTGAAAGGAAGGAAGATGTTGAAGTATGTGTTGGATGTTTTAAAATCAGTGAGGGGTTAAGAATGGGATTATTCGGAAATCATTTATGTTGTTTCTAAAATGTAAAATTAAAGTTTAGTGATGGGCTTGGATGAAGATGAAGGTGATAAGGAAAGGATGTAGGTAAAATTAAGAGTGAGAAAGTTAAGACGTGAGCAAGACAATAAGGATAAGTACGTAAGAGCGCTCGCTTAAGTAAATCGGTTGAAGTGAACAAGTTGATACTGAACAAATCTGGCGGCAAATGAAGGGTTTAAACTTTTTAAAGTAGTTTAAAAAGTTTGTTTTTTTTTGTTGCCCCAAAAAAGGAAGTATGTGGTTTTGCTAAAGTAGGAATAAAGAATGTCAATAGTAAGCGAAATGAAATGGTGGAATGAAGAGGTGATGTGAAAGCGGTTAAAGCGTTAAAAAGAAGCTTGCGTGAATTGTACTAAAAAGAAATGCATGAAATTTCAAAAGGGAAAAGATGCTTAGGAAATTATATAAGGAGGAAATAAAGGAAAAAATTACTAAAAGGTGCATACGTTTGGAGAAAAAAAAAAAGAGCTAAATGAACAGTTTGGAAGGCAGGTTGAATGAGGACATACAAGGGAAATAGGAAGCTCTTCTGGAAGGAAGCGCGAAAGGTTAAGAATGACAATAAGGGGATCTGCTTAGAATAAATGAATAGGGATAGGTTGCTTTTGTAACTGATGAAATGGATTGAGGGGAAGTGGGAAAGAACACTTCGAAAAATCTGCACAATATTAACAGTAATGATGAGTGTTATTGAATGTGTGTGGTTTTGATGGTGCAAGAAAGGAATAGGTATTTTGGGGATGAGGGTAAAATAGGTAAGGAGGAGGTAATGGGTAGAGTTGAGAAATTGAGAATGGTAAAAACTGCAGGTATAGATGAAATTACTAGTGAAATGATCAAGAGAGGAGGCGAGATGGTGATTGATTGGATTTGGGAAGTTGTGGAAGAAAAGCTTTTATGGAGGTATAGTTCCAAGGGATTGGAGGAGAGCGGTATAGTACCCTTTATATAAGCGTAAGGGAGGGGGGGGGGGGGAAAATAGGGGGGGGGGAATGGATTTATAGAAATTATAGGGGAATAAGTTTATTTGAGTGTTGTAAGCGAAGTATATGCTGGATTATTTGGTTTTTTGATGAAAGAGTTGCGACGAAGTGACAGAGGACCTGGTTGCGTGAAGAACAAGGTGCGTTTAGGAGTGGAAGAGGTATGTGTGAATTCAAATCTTTACATTGCATTGAAACAAATGATTTGAGAAAATGAGGGAGAAGAAGAATAAATTATATTAGGTTTTAATTTTTGGGATTGTTACAAAAAAAAATCAGGCGTAGAATAAGAGATATATAGGGAAGCTTTATGGCAAGTTTTAGTGATATATGGTGTGGTGGATAGGCTTCTGAATGGAATCAAAAGTAGTATGACGATATAGTGAAGCGTGTGAGAATAAATGATGTCAATGGTGATTGGTTTAATTGTAATAGCGGAGTGAGGCAGGGTTGTGTTTGTCTCCTTGGTATTCAATGGTATATGGATGGGGTTATGGAAAGGAATAGATGGGGATGGCAGAAAATGGTGTTAGAATGATGGAGAGGAAATGAGTGGAGGGTGCCATACCATGGAAGAACGTGGAGGGTGCCCTACCTATTTTTATTGCGGATTGATTTGGTTTTGTAAGACGAATCTGAAGAGAGTTTGAGAGGCATTGGTAGAGAGAGATTTTGGCCAGGGTATTGTTTTTAAAAGGAGGGGGTTTTTTTTGAAAGTAAAACGTTAGATAAGAGTAAGGTTATGGTGATTCTGGAGTGAGGACGAGTCCTCCAGTGTAAGGTTATGTTAGTGATGAAGCAGCTGTGAGTGGCAAGTGTCGAGATTATAAATCATTTAGGGTATTGTTGGAAATGAGAAGGAAGGATGATGCCAGGTGTAGAGGAAAAGTTGTGAATGGCAGGAAGGTTGCTTGTGCAATTATATTAAATCGCTGGGTGAATGTAAAGGACTAAGTCCTTGAGTGCGCTAGAGTCTTACATGAGCGTATGGGTGTTGTTACCTGTGTTAATTGTATAGTAGTGAGACTATGGTTCTGGAATAAGAATGTATAGATCTAAAGTTCAATGTGTGTCAGAATGGACCAATCTTAGTGGGGCATGCTAGGTGTGGGAAAAAAGAATTAATAAAATGAGGGAATGAACTAATTAGAGGAGATGTTGCTTCGTTCGTGAACAGAAAGGCGGTAAATGAAGAGAATAAATGAAAGTATGTTTAGATGGTTTGGTCATGTTGGAAAGGCATGAATGATAGCCGGTTGGTGAAGCGGATGTATGTAGTGGAGAGTGTGTTGGGAACCGACCGCTGGGAGACCGAAGAGAAACTAAGTCTTGAGTGCGCAGTGAACGAATGTCTGAAGGGAGCGAGAAAGTGAGTTTGGCAAGAGGCAGAGGAATAATAAAAGGTGGCATAGATAGGGAGAGAATGCGGGGGTTTTGTATCGGGGGCATGGTTGTGGCCGCACCTGCGGCCAGGGATGAAACCCTTACATTGACACGATTTACCATAGTGCAGCGGTAACGTCGCCGGTTGCGAGCAGAACCGATCACGGTCCCATGATGCTCAGTGGGTGGAATTTTCGGTCGTGTAGACGAGCTCTCGCGTAATAATGGTACCAGAGGGGGCGGGTCAAGGCTGGGCTTTTCTTTTCGACGTTTGTCATGTGCTCCTACTGCTTTTCTTTTCCGATGCCTTGGGACAGACCTTACCCCCCAATCTTGGGGCAAAGAGCATAAGCGTGAAAGAAAGAAAGAAAGAAAGAAATATATAGTATATATATAAATATATATATATATATATATATATATAATATATTATATATATATATATATATATAATATACTATTTAATATAAGTATTATATATATAAATTATATATATATATATATTAATTGGAAATTGTAGTTTCAAATCACCTTTCGTTCGTTTGTGTGTGCAACCAAACCAAGTCGCTTGCCTGAGTCACGTGCCTAAGTATTCCATACAAAAGGTCTTTTTAAATTAGGAAATATTCTTTCTACATTTGTCAAACAAAGTTTTTTCAAATATATATATAATATATATATATATATACTATATATATATATATATATATAATATATATATATATATATATATATATAATATATATATATATATATTATATATATATATATATATATTATATTATATATGATATATATATATAGTATAATATATACTTCAAGTCTATATACTGACGTCATGTAGGTACTAAATTAAAGTGACTCTCTTTTGTGTTATACCGACAAGAACCGCACGATAGGTATTTTTATATCAATCTTTAAAAATAACCTACCAATTAAAAACTAAACAAATCATAAAGAACATTGTAAATTGGTGCGTTTTAATAATAATAAAAAAAACTTACCGTGATTGGAGATATTATAATAAAATAGATCCGTTAAATTGTACTTTAACAAAACAAAATTCTTCGATGTAAGGTCTTTTTTTAAACGCTTCTGGATCATTTTAATTCAGGAAAACCTGTCTTTAGAATATATATACATTATATATATATATATATATATTAATATATATATATTATATATATTTATATATTATATATATATATATATATATATATATATATATATTATATATATATATATATTATATATATATTCTTCTTTCTTTTATTTCTACTTTTCAATTTCATGTGTTTGAAATGGTGCGTGACGAAGGGGGGGCAAATTTTTCGAAAAAAAAAAGCAGAGTTAAAAAGAACATTGACAAAAGTCGGAAAAGAAGCCCAGGCCTTACCCGCCCCCTCAGATAGTACCATTAATAGTGAGAAACATCGTTCGCAGTTCAGAAGAAATCCACCCTAAAAAGCTTCATGGGACAGCGATGACCTCACTATGGTAGATCGTCAATGTAAGGGTTCCATCCCCTTGGCCCCAGGCGGACCACAAACTATTACCCCCCTCACCAATTCCACCGCCATTCACTCCTGTTATACACCTTTGTTTCTCGCCTCTTACCAAACTCACATTTCGCTCCTTCAAACATTCGTTTACTGGAACTCAATCCACTTTTTTCTCGGTATCGCCAGGCCGGTCGGTTCCCAACACACTCGTCACTATACATCCGCTTAACCAACCGGATATCATTCATCCTTTCCACAATACCCAAACCATTCAACATACTTTCATTTATTCTCTCGATTTACCCCTTTCTTCACACCACCACCAACTCTCTAATACGTTCATTCCTCATTTTATCAATTTCTTTCACATCCTAACCCTCCCCTAAGATTGTCCATCTGAACACATTGAACTTTAGATCTATACTTTCTTATCCAGACCATTTAGTCTCACTACCTATACAATCAATAAACACAGGTAACAACCATACCCTCATGTAAAGACCCTAGCACACTCAAAGACTTTATTAGTCCCTTTACATTCAACCAACGATTAATTGCACCAGCCACCTTCCTTGCCATTCTCGCAACTTTCCTACTACACTCTGGATCACATCTGTTCCCTTCTCATCAAACATATACCCTAAATATTTAACTCAGACACTTGTACCAGCTGCTCACCATCTAACAAACTTCACACCTTGAGGACAGTCCTCACTCACAAAAACCATAACCTTACTCCTTATCCACGTTAAAACTTTCAAGCCCCTTTTCCTTTAACCACCCTGCCAAATTTCTCTTCCAATCCTCCTCTCAAACTCTTCTTCAGATTCGCCACACCAAAACCAAATCATCCGCAATAATAATAGGTAGGGCACCCTCCACTCACCTCCATTCTCCATCATTTAATTCTAACACCATTTCCCTTTGCCATCCCCACCTCGAATTCTTCATAACCCCATCCATATACCAATTGAAAAACCAAGGAGAACATACCACATACCCGTCTCACTCCGCTATTAAATCCTAAACCAATCACCATTTACACCATTTTTGCTTATACACACGCTTCACTAATCGTCATACATACTTTTGATTTATTTCAGAAGCCTTACCACCACCACCATATATCACTAACACTGCCATAGATAAAGCTTCCCTATAACTCTATCATACGCCTTGTTTGCAAAATCCATAAAAACCTAAATACAATTAATATTTCTTTTCCCTCATTTTATCAATCATTATTTCAATTTGTAAGATTTTTGATCCACCACATCCTCATAGACCACTCCTAAACGCCACCATTTTTCTTCACCAATCAGTTTCCTCAGTTCCACCCTCGACGCACTTCTTTCGACCAAATACAGCATTATACCTTCCCCTACAACACGTCAATAAAACTTATTCCCATATAATTTCCTTATTAAAAAAAATTCAAGCCGCTCTAACTATCTTCATCGTGCATTCACTATAGCCATAAATTAATTTACAAGGATGCTTCTTCCTTTGAAAATATTGCAATCATGTTTAAAAAAAAGAAAAGAAATAATTAGAATCGGTGTTTCATTTTATTAATACAGATTAATTTAACAAAGATTGATTCCAGGCGACGTTGATAAAGTTGGATAAGCATTCCAGAACTCCTTCGTGCCTTGCTTCAAAACCTCTTAAAGTATATCAAGAAAAAAAATTCATAAGACCAGACCAACTCAGGAATCAGCGCATTAGTTTTAGTCCTTTTTTTGTAATGTATTTTAATTCTTGTCAACTTAAAATTCTGAAAAAGAGGCACTTTATAATGTATTAGGCGAAACGTAAAATTGATATATAAGTTTTATTTGGGCAAAGATTTTATGTGTCGATAATAAAGATTTTATTGTGCCAAGGGTTATGGTATCCTATTCACCATATAATATATATATGCTTATATAATATAAATATAATATATATTTAATATAATATATATTAATTAATATATATATTATATATATATATATATATATATCAAGATATATTATATATATATTTAATATATATATATATAATATATATATATATATATATATAAATATATATTATATATATTATATATATATATATATACCGTATATATATATACCGTATATATATATACGTATATATATATGGGACCACGACGGACCCTCACTATGGCATATCGTCAAGTGTAGGGTTCATCCCCTGGCCCAGGTGGGCCACAACCATACCCCCCTCACAAAACCCCGCCATTCACTCCTATTATGCACCTTTATTCTCGCCTATGCCAAACTCACATTTCTCTCCTCCAGGCATTACTTTACTGACTCAATCCACTTTTTCTTCGGTCTCCCAGCCGGTCGATTCCCAACACACTCACCACTATACATCCGCTTAACCAACCGACTATCATTCATCCTTTCCACATGACCAAACCATCTCAACGTACTTTCATTTCTTCTCTCATTTACTTCTTTCTTCATCACCACACAAACTCTCTCTAATACGATTCAATTCCCTCATTTTAATCCAACTTCTTCTCACACACCTAAACACGCCCCTAAAATTGTCCATCGAACACATTGAACTCAGATCTATACCTCTATTCCAGACCATAACGGTCTCCCTACTATACACTCACTAACACAGGGTAACAACATTACCAATCATGTAAGACCCTAGCACAACTCAAGACACTTAGCTCCTTTCACATTCCACCAACCGATTTAATTTGCACCAGCCACCTTTCTGCCATTCAAAAACTTTTCTTACTACACTCTGCATCAATTCGTTCCCTTTTCATCCAACATATACTAAATATTTTAAAACTCAGACACACTTTTTCCAGCTGTTCACAATCTAACATAACATTCACACCGAAGGACTGTTCTCAACTCACAAACCATTTAACCTTAACTCTTAATCTACATCTTACTTTGTCAAACCCCTCCTTTTACCACCTTTTCATGCCAAATCTCTCTTACGTAAATCCTCTCTACAAGCTCTCTTCAGATTCACCACCAACCAAAACCCAAATTATTATCCGACATATTTATAAATAGCGTAGGGCACCCCTCCCACTCACCTCCATCTCCATCATCTTACACATTTTTCTGCCACCCCCATCTTCTAGTATTCTTTTTCATAACTCCATTCACATATTACAAATTGCATAACCAACGGGAGACAAACACATCCCCTGCACCTCACTCCTCTATTTAATATATAAACCAATATATATATATATAATATATACTATAGTATATAATTATATATAATATAATATATACAATATATATATATATATATTAATATTATATATATATATAATTATATTATATAATAATTTAATATCTATATATATATTATATAATATATAATATATATATATATATATCATATAGGGAAGTAGAATGTTAACAGCGACAAAAAATGGTATGGGAATCAAGAGAGTGATGAAAGCAGGTAAGAGTAAAAAAGAAGCGCGATAGAGTTGAATCGTATAAAAGCAACATTGATGAAGTATTCAAAAAGAAAAGAATGCTATGGAATATCATAAGGAGGGAAAAAAGAAATACCTAAAAGGTGCATACGTGAAGAGGAAAACAAGAGCGGTAAGATGAACAGTCTGGATAGAGAGGATGAATGAGACATACAAGGGGAATAGGAAGCTCTTCTGGAAGGAAAGCGCGAGGTTAAAGAATGAGAAATAAAGGTGGAATCTGCTATAAGAATAATGAATAGGATGTGTGCTTTTATGTAACTTGATGAAAGGATGTGAGAGGGTTGTGGAAGAAACACTTCGAAAATCTGCACCAAATAATTAAAGTAAATGATGTAGGTGTATAGTAATGTGTGTGGGTATTATTTAGATAGTAGTATTGTACCAAGGATAATAAGGAATAGCGTATTTTTATAATAATATATAATAATATAATATATATATATTGGAATTAATATAATAAATATATACTTAAGGTAGGTATTTATTAAGGTTAATTTATATAAGTGAAAGGAGGAATATATTATGGATAATTATGATATGGATTTTTATATATAGAGCTTAGCAGGTAGAAACTATCTGAAAGATAATGGTATATATAGGTAAATCTTAGCATATGGTATAATAGTGATTAGGAATATATTAATTACTATAGCCGTGTTTTATTATATGTGAATAAATGATCATAAAGATTGAATATAGCTAGTGAAGGCTAGGAATATAATGGTGAAATATGTAATATTGATATTAATTTCTCGTAGAGTAAATGGTTTAGAGGTGATTTATATAAAATAAATAGCAGTTTTATGATACTATGAGCGGTATAAATTTAGGTATATATATATAAGTTTACCATATTATTAAGTTAATAGATATGAAGCTATATAATATATATAGGTATATAATAGTTAGCACGGTAATTCCTATTGTTATATTTACATTATTCAGGTATATATATATATTAAGTGGAAAAGGTGAGTATATGAAAAAAATGATATAGGGGATATAATACTCTAGTTATATAAGAAAATTTATAATTAGTGAGGAATAAAAGAGTTTTAATTTGAAGTGTTGTAGGTAAGAATATAAAGTAGTATATTATTAATATATATTGCATATTGGCATAATTTATATTTGGTCTCAGAATAAATGAAGTGCTCAATATATATATAATATATATATATGACGTATTAATCATAGAGTAGATATACATAACTGGAAGGATACTTGTATGGTTTAGTAGTGTATATAATGTAAAAATAACCCTATAAATAAAGGTTTATGTTCGGTATTTTTTTTTATTAGTATAGAGGGATATAAATAGGTAAAAAATGTATATAATATATATATAGATGATACATTATATTATATATAATATTATAATAATATATATAAATTATATATAATTAATATATATATTAGTATTATAGTGGATTACATAAATAATCTTTATACCATTAAAACAATATATATAAATATATATATATGATATTTGTGAGAGAATAAATGATATGAGTATATATATTAGTAAGAAGAAGAATAATATTAAATTTATATATATTAGTGTATTTATTTATATGAGTATAGTATAATTTATTATATATATTAGCAATATCAAGCGCCCGTTATTATATATATACTGATAAGAAATATAGGTTATTATAAAATATAGGGAAAAGTGTACTATTTATATAATTAGTGCAGGAGTTTTAATAAGTGATTAATATTAATTAATATTATATAGATGTATGGTTATTGGTATTAATTGAGTTATTTAAGTAGCTATATTACTTGATAAATGGATATATACAAAAGTATGTATGGATACTAATAGATGATAGAGCTCGATTGATGTATAGTAAAGAATATTATAATAATAATATGGTTATTATATATTATATATAGTTATACTATAATGGTGTAATATTTGAGTTATATTATATTTAATGGATAATTTAAATAGACCGTAAGTGAAGACTAAGGGTTATGTAGATATATATGTTTATATGTTCTCCTTATATTGCGTGTTAATTCTATAATTAAATATTTGGCTTATATCTAATGTATAGATGGTCGGAATTAATATATATATATAAAGATATTCATTGTTATTAGTGTATGTATATATATATGTAGCTAAGTATATAAATTTATATATAGGTGTTAGATAAATATATGAGTTGCGTTATGAATAATGGAGATGTAATTAGTAGGATTGGTGATTGCTAATATATAAATAATATATCACTATTAATCCTTAATTTAAATATGCGGATTGATTATATTGTTCTGCATGTTGATTATGGCTCGATCTTGAAGTATGAACGTGAAGTTTGATAGAAGTATAATTGGTAGAGATAATTTATTATAGGGCAGATTAGTATATGTTAAATAGAGTGGGTTTGAAATATGATAATATGTAGATAAGATAAGTTATAAAGGCTTTATGGTTTAGATGTAATATAATTAGTTAGAGGACAGTTATCTACTTCTAAGTTGGTATATATTAAGTTAAGTTATGTTATAGATGTGAGCAGTGCTATGATGGACAATGTTAGATCTCTGTAAGTATTAAATATTTTATTTAAGTACTAGTATATTAATTGTATTATACATTGTGAGTATATTATATTATTATGATGAAAGGATAAGAACGGTATATATGCCAGAGGTGTTTATAGTAAGGATAATTAGTTGTTGATAATATAATATGGCATAGTATAATATGAGTATATTATCTGTATGTTCCCGAATGTTTTTATATAAAATCCTAAATGGAGGAGCAACAATTATTTGGACAAGGGTGAGTATATTGTGAGTAAGTTGACGCTACAGTATATAGTATACTATATATATATATATAGGTCTTACTATATATTATATATATATATATATATATATATAATAGAGGATAGTATAGGTTATATTATACTATATTATATATATATATTATTTATTTATATTATATATTATAAATTATATATATGTTGTACCTATGTTGTTATTATGCATATTATAGGTATTAAGTTATAGAGACTATTGGTCTATGGTAAATATAAGTAAAGTATAGATCTATTTAATAAAAGTTCTCAATGTGTTATTCAAGTATTATAATATATATATATATATATAATAATATGGATCATTAATATTATATACTTATAGGACCATGCTAGGGTTAGAAAAATAGAATTTAATTAAAATGTATAGGTGAATATTATAATGACGTATTTAGAGAGTTTATATAATGAGGTTGGTGGTGTGAGAAATAGGTATGATATAGTTTAAATAGATAGGTAATTAAAATATGTAAATTAAAGATATAGTTTTAGATATAGATAGGTATTTATAGGTCATGATGTGATAAAGTAGTTATATTAGTCTTTATTTAATGATATATATTATATAGTCGGTATTATGTTAAGCGTTTTTTGTTTTAACTTTTAGCTAATGATGATTATTATATTTATTTATATATAAAGTAATGTGTTTAGGAATCGAGACCGAGCTGTTGAATTATAGAGACCGAATGAAGAAAGTTTGAGATGGATGAAGTATTCGTATAGTGATATAAATTATATATAACCGAAAAATGTTAATATACTTGTATATATATATATGGAGAGAAATGTTGAGTTTGGCAGAGGGCTATATTATAGAGAATAAATAAAGGTGCATGGATAGGATGAGAATTAGGCTATATATTAGGGGTTATTTATGTTTATATATATTACATTGAGGTATAGGCATGGTTTTTATAAATGATTAGATGAGTACCACATCATTAGTCGAGCCAGGTAGGTATAATTAGAAACCTCATTTACAATTGAGAATTTACCTCAATAGTTGAGGGGTCACCGTCGCTCTATATATATATATATATAATATATATATATATAAATGCTATTATATATATATATATATATATATATATATATATATATAATATATATATAGTATATATATATTATATATATATATATATATAATATATAATATAATATATAATTAATTATATATATATATATATATATATATATATAATATATATATAGTCTACATGATAAGGCTTATATTCTTAGGGTGGGGATATTTATTACTGTATCATTATGTGACGTAGGTATTTATTTATACATATACTATATAATTATATTGGTACTCAAGATAGTGGTACTATAGTATATGCTAATATAGATATAGTATATATAATATATATTTATATAATATATTATATATATAACTAGGTAATAGGGCTGTGTGATCATTTTACTTATATTTCGACATTTGTTCTAATTACTCTCCTATACTGTGACAATTTATTTATATTCTTTTACGAATAGTTCTTGTATTTTAGACGTACAACTATATAATACATCCTTTACTTCCCAGTCTTCTAGAGATAGTAAATAAATAGAGTATATAGTATGATATAGTGATATTTAAAGAATAAGGAATTTATATATTAATATATATTAAATATTATATATATATATATATTATAATATATTATATATATATTAATATAAATTATATATATATAATATAATATATATATATATATATATATATAATTAATATATTATATATTAATATATTAATATATATATATATAAATATATATATATTAAATATTATATATATATATATATTATATATATATTAATATAATATATATATTAATATATATATATATAGTATATATATATATATATATGGTATATATTATATAATATAATATTTTATATATATTATATAATATTAATATATAATATATATATAAATTAATATATATATATATATAATAATATATTATTAATATATAATATCATTATATTAATCTCATTAGTTGTATATATGGTACTCCTACTTAATTGATATATATTATATAAGTATAAGGGTAACCATACTAATACTTTAGTCTATTCACTATAAGTGAAGGTCCTCTAGCGCTGTTTTTTTTGTTGCATCACCCTTATTGGGAAGCAAGTGATGATTAATTAGAGTTATTATATATATATATATATTAGAGAAGATATATATAGAGAAGTATCGGCGCCCTATGAGAGTATAGTAGGGGCATGTTACTATATATAGAATAAGCGTATGAACACCCCAGATAAATGAGTAATATAGTATATAGAATATTGATGTCTTCTATTGTGCCTTTGGAATAGTATGACAATTACTTAGTGTAGTTTGCAATTATATATATTAGTGTATGGATATAGATAGGTTACTATAATAAATTGTGTATCTTAGTGTTTTGTAAATCTATTAATATTATAAATAATTTTATTATTATTAGTGACATTAATTAATTTATAGAATTATTATAATATAGGTTAATATATATATGGTGACCTGAAATCTGATAACCACTACCGAGTGATATGTGTATATAGGTATCCATTTGTACCTATCCTATTATTATAAACTGTGACCAGCGTTTATATTTTTAATACTTTATATATCTTATTTTAGGGAATAGTTATATGTATGACATGAAGTAGGTATTATAATACTTATATATAATATATATAATATATATAATCTATATATAT
>JABUQX010044614.1:60000-68308 GCA_015478945.1 Trachelipus rathkii
TCCACTCTACAAATATCTACCTCCGCCTAATTCACTCCTGTATATTAATCAACTCCATTTATTTTCATACTATCTCGTGAGCCTCTCTACTCAAAACTCATTAATTATTATCATCTCCCTTCAAAACATTCTAATTTTACTTAGACTCTCAATATTACCTCAACTTTTTTATCTATACGGTCTACCTTATTACCAACCTCTAGTCTCTCGGTTTAATACCAACTAACAATCTCGCTCACACTATATATATTACATCCGCTATTTATACAATTATAATATTATATATATAACTATATGTATAATACTATTATATATACTATTATTCTATTCCTTATCATTGATGTACCATAAACCCAATCTATATTATCAAATATGACATTACTTATCTATTTTAATATCTTACTCATTTACCCTCTATTATCTTTACAACCCACTATCACTACATTATATATCTAATTAAGTATTTCATATTCTACACTTCAACATATTTATCTCTAATTATTCATATTCATCACTACCTAGCACATACACCCTATATAAGATTGTGCATATACTGAATCACATTTATGAATAACTATTAATAAAGATCTATATATTATAATATCGTCTTCTTTTATTTACCTATGTAGCATAGTCTAGTCCTTGAATTCCTTTATAATAAATTTATAAAATTTCACCTCTATATCTTAATATAAATATTATATATATATATATATATATATATATAAGTAAATACATTAACCTTACCTCTCACTCATGTGTTTATAAGACCCTATAGTACAACTATCTAATAATAATCTATATGTTCATACTATTTTACTAATATTCCCATATATACGATTAATTTAAATTGACCAGCATACCTTATCCTGCTCCAATTCATCAAATCATTTTATTCATAATATATATATATATATATATATATATACTCGTATACATATCACACTCTATATTAGTACATTACGGTCCGTTTATCACTAATACTTTCATCATATATTTACCAATATCAATATACCCTTAAAATATTATTATATTAAAATTAAAGGATGTTTATGAGTTTGAGGGTTCTACTACATTATAACAATATAATAGCTGACATACTACATTTCAATCTACTTGTTATAAGGAGTTAGTCCTTCATCACTACCATAACCTTATAACTATCCATTTAATCCATACGTGTATTTTTATTACTTTCATATAGTCATCTCTACCATCTCTGTTTAAACACATAACTATATATAGTATCCTGCCAATCTTAACTCTATATATCTACCAATCTACTACTCAAATCACTATCTCTTCAAGATTCGCCACACATATAGATACCAAAATAAAAATATTCAATCATTCGTCATATATATTATATAATATGTTAGTAGCTATACCCTCCACTCATCTTCCATTTTACCCTCTCTCACCATTAATTATATTACTTAAATCACCATAATTTTCCTCTTTGCTCTATCACCCACCTATATTCAGTAATTTCTTATTCTAAGTTAATAACACTACCATCCTATATACTAAAAATTTATTGATAATTAACCAAGTATAGAAGACATAACACAATATAAATGAATAAAATCACTCATAATGTTTCTTACTCATCGTTAATTAATCCTCTCATAAATCTACATAATTACCTTATTATCATATATCATATTTTTAATTTTACATTTATACACACGTACTTATTTATACTATTCGTTTATACATACTATACTATTATGATTCTATTTTCAGATAAGTATATAATATTACCTTAACTCACCTATCAACTTATATTAATCTACTAACTACATACTAGCTCGAAAATTAAATTTTAACAATATTCTGGATCAGTTTGTTGACAGATTAACGAGAAAAATGTTTAAGTAGCCTGATAGATGTTTAACTTTATTTGTAATATTATTATTCCAATGTAAAGATTTGATATCCACACATATCCTTCATTAACCACTTCATATCTTAAAACGCACTCATTATTTGTTCTTCTAACCAATCTAATCCTTCCTCAGTATTTTTACACTCTCGACGTCATCATCTTTACTTACTTACTCGTAACCTCAAATATATAAATACCTATTAAGCATATATATACAAGATATAATATATACCTTCCCTACTAATACATACTCAATTAACTCTTTATATATATATAATTCCTCCATATATAATATATAATTTCTATTACAGTATTCCCCCTTTTCTCCTTTATCACCTTTAATATAAGTATTATATATATATATAATAATATGGTATACTAATTATATATATAACTCGCTTTATTACTATCCTACTCCTCAAAAATTACCCTTGGAACTTACTACTCTAAATACGCTTTATAACACATAACTTATCCAAATATCCTCAATCAATCACCATTCATATCTCGTGTACTCTACTATAGTTCTATTTGATCAATTCACCTCATTATAGTAATTTCATCTATTAATACCTGACAGATTAATCATCATTCAACTATTTTTATCTCTTACACCCATTAACCTCTCTCATATATTATATACTTATCTTAATAAACCTCATTCCCCAAATAAATACCTACATATATATTCTCTTCTTTGCTACCTATATCAATAAACCCACTAACTACAATTACACTTAATCATATCATACTACTATTCTAAATTATATCTGTTAAATATTGTGTGCATGAATATATTCCGAAGTAGTTCTTTTACCCGCTCCCTCTCGTCTACACACCATTATATCGAAATGCAGTTGATAGATGCTTGAGCAAACTAATCACTACTATTCATTTGTATAATACCATTATATACCTCACACATTAATTAATATATTATAATATATATAAATGTATATATATTATATTATATATTATATAATTAATATAATATAATATATATTATATATAATATATATTATATTATATTAAATATATATATAATTATATATATCTTATATATATATATATAATTAATATATATATATATATTTATATATATATATATATATATAATTAATATTAATATAATTATATATAATATATAATATATACTTAATATATTATATAATATAAAATACTTAAATATATATATAATAATATATATATATATATAATATATAAAAATATTTATATATTAATATTATATATATATTTGTAAAAACTAGATCATCTTATTTAAACATGATTAAAACGTTTATTCAGAGTCATCTTGGAGGAATATCATTATTCTTACCAATTAGATGCCACAATTGAAAAAGTATATAAATAAAAATAAACTCATATAGTGGTAAGTAGTCTGAGGATTCGTTAAAATTAATGTATGGTTGCATGGCATGATATATTATATAAATAACGTATAGCGCATAAAAAACAAGTTAGGATAATTATCTTATGATGCATAAGTCTATAATATTATTATCTGTCATCTCATTTATAAAGAGTAAGTTCAAATATTTAATAAATGGACAATTGTCTAGTTTCAATATACGCTACAAAATGGCCTAATATATATATATATTATTTATTTAGAGGTGATTATGTATGCATTAGCAAATTAATAATATTTTTCTTTCATTTTTAGTTAAATAATAATAAAAGTAATACTAATAATATTTTTTGAAAAGTAGTAATTTTATATTTAATATATTATAATATTTACCCTTATTACCATAAGGATAAATTATTGATGTATTATATTGTATAAATCTTCTAAAAACATAATTAATTAATTATATATAATATATATATAAAATTATATATATATATTATATATACATGTTTATATATATATATTATTAATATATAAAATTTGAAAATAGATATTAAGACTACAGTTGTAGTGGATAATGTATAATAGTAATAATGTTAGCACATGTGTATTAATATATATAATATATATATATTAATAATCAAGTTTCCAAGTTTAGATGATTATTTTGATACCTTTAAAATCTAATATAAAACCTATTAAAAACTACAATTAAAATACCATCAAAATAGCATAAAAATAAAATATAAAAATAATCATAATAAAAATAAACATTGTGTTTTATTTGTTTTTTTTCATTTCTAGATATAACAACGTTTATATGTTTTATTTATATATATTCATATACTATCCTATATATATATTTAATATATATATTAACATATATTTAATTAATATAATTATATATATTTAATATAATTATATATTATATATTATTATATATATTATATTAATATATAATATATATAATTATATATTAATAATATATTATATTATTATAAATATATATATATATATATATATATATTTAATATATAATATATTTATATATATATTAATATATATAATTAATATATATTATAATTAATTATATATATATATTATATAATATATATATTATATATATTATATATTATATTAATAGTATATAATATATATATACATATTATTAATTATATATAATATAAATATAATAATATATATATTTAAGTCTCGCTCAATTATAACACCATGGCGCACATATTTAAGGCTTTTAATCTAATATAGTAATTCATGATTAAATCAATAGATCCTAAGAATTATGCCTTTATCAAAAAAAATGAAACTACGAAGTAAGTCTTTTGTAAAATTATGCAAATGAATTGGTATGTATGTATTATATGAAAAAATAATATAAATGTGACATTATTAATATTACTGAATGTAATAGAAGGAGAAATAAAAATGGATAACTATAATTAAATAATCTTACTTATGATATCTCCAATAAGCTAAATAATTAACCCTCTCTAGATTGGACGAATAATGAGTATGATTGTATAATTTATATAGTAGGTTGAAACTGATAAAATTCCTGAGTTAATTTGAAAGTGATTTACATTTTTATTAAAGAATTAATTTCTGCAGCTATTTTCTTTTGTTCTCCTATTTAACGTATATTTTAGAATACTCAAATAATCGTTATTAGTTTTACATAATAATTCTTTACTAAATTTTAGTCGATGCTATATATAATATAATATACTACATGTATAACACTTACTTGAATAATAAATTAGGTCAGGATAATAATTGTAATTATATAATTTGTAGAATAAATAGTAAAATTACTTTGATTTATTCATTACGAATATTCTGTAAATAGATTAGAATCATATATTTGGTTTTTTATACTTATAATTCTATGCATATAAAATTATTTTAAAAATTATTTTTTTTAGGCTAATTATATCTATTATCGGTATATTTTGTTAATTTCATATGTTAAAAATTATATAACATTAATAATAATTTGAAAAACAATTCTAAGATTGCACTAATAAATGAAATTAGTTTAATTACGTTCTCGATTCACTATTTATTCTAGAAACTATAAATATATATAATATATATTAATTAATATAATATTAACATGATAACTGAAATACATTTTGAAAAACGATTGAAATTTGTTTAAATATTAAAGCGTTTCCTTTCCGCACATATAAATGAAATCAGCTTGTAAGCATTTGAGAATTTGCCTAAATCAATCATCACTATTTCTAATGAAGTAACTTTATATGTATTAAACAAAGTGTTGATTCATATTATGTTATTAATAAATTATGAATTAATATTTTGGATCGATGTCGTTATATTATAAAAAAAATACATGCAAAAATCATAATTCTAAGAACAAAAACAGAAATCCATTTAACTCTTATGCAACAAAAACAGAAATACATTTTGGCAACTAGTTTTGCGATAAAAGGAAAAAAGTAAAAAATTTAATTTATGCTTTTGTTACAACTTTTGCTTTAGATTATTCCTTCAGAAGCAGAAAATTTGATACTACTTACTACTACTATTAATAATAATTATAATTTATTAAAAAAGGAATAAATATGATCTATGGAGATTTCACTTTACCAAGTGTAGTAGCGAAATAGTGATAACAGAAAACGTGAAAAGTGAAGAGCTATATACAAAACTGGAAGTGTATAGTTATGTTTAAAAGTGAAGAGTTATATACAAAACTGGAAGTGTAAAAAGTAGGTGACACTTTATTCAAGGCTTTAAAGGCATTTAACAAGGACAGCATAAAGTTTGCATAATTATGAGATGAAAGAGCTGAGAGGCATTTAGAAGAGGATAAGGACTGAAATATGGTTATGTTAATACGTTATGTCTCCAGGGAAATTCAAATTAAAATAAGACTAAAAATCGACCAAAATGAAAGGAAAATGTTGATTATAATAAAAATAATAATACAAATAAAAAGATAATAATACAAATCGAAAGCGGAAAGGGAAGAAAAGGGAAATTAAGATGAGGGGTAAAAAGTTAGTAATAGATGAGAATGACATTTCAATATCTAGAGGTTGATATTATTAAGAGAAATGGATGGATAATATCTAGAGGTTGATATTAGAGAAAGTGGAGTGATGAAAGAAGAGATTCACTGTCGAATGAGTTGTGGAAGGAGAAAAAAAAAGAAAATAAGATGTCTTAGAGAAATATGAAATAGATGTAACTGTGCTAGGAATAAAAAAGTAAAGTTATCTGAGTAAATATTTGTTTCGACTATTCCTTAAAAGACTAAGTCATGAGTGATAAATAGAAATAAAAAGAATAAGAGGTTTTGGAAACAAAAGAGTTGCAAAAATATTGTAAAGCGAAGACAAGGGATAGTGTTTAGAAATGTAAGAATTGCAGAAAAGTGAGTTTAAGAGAAGACATATATAAAAAGCAGAATAAAGGTTTTTGATGTGGAATTCACAAGTAGCTACTTGGTAATAGTATGAATGAACAAAGTATGGAAAAGAAGGATAGATGATATATGAGGGAAAGAAGTGAATATGAGAAGGTGTAAAGACAAATGCATGAAAGCAGTCCATGGGACATGCCTCCAAAGATTGCAATTGAACGTAACTGATTTGGAACTACACCACTTAGCAGTAATGCAGAAGATAAATAAAAAAAAATAAAATACTTAAAATAAATCAAACATGTTTTAGATATAAATAATAAAAATCTATTTGTCCTAAACATTCATTTAAGGATTTTGTTTAAAAAAAAAAAAAAAAAAAAAAAAAAAAAAAAAAAAAAAAAAAAAAAAAAAAAAAAAAAAAAAAAAAAAAAAAAAAAAAAAAAAAATTTAATAATAGTATAGAGGATAAAAATACTTACAAAATTTCCTTAGGATGGTAATCCATTACTGAATTATAAAGGTAAAACCTTTTAAAGTAATGTTGTGCTGTAGAACTCACATTTAGTGGCATTCTTATCCTCTGATCTCGTGGGTCTCTAAACTTGCGACAAAATATTTAATCTATATATTATATATAAATCACTCAGAGAATTTTCATAGAATCGAATTACTTTTTTATTATATATATTATATATTATATATATATATATATATAATATTATATCATTATATTATATATATATAGATATATATATATATATTAATATATATATTTATATATAATTATTAATATTATATAAGATATATATAATATAATATAATATATATATATATATATATATATATTAATATATATATAATATATATATATATATTATATATATATATATATATTATTATAATATATATATATATAGTATATATATTATAATATATTAATATATAATTATATATATATATATTATTATAACTATGAATATATATTAATTAATTATATATTATATAATAATATATATATTATATATATATATATATATTTATTATTATATATATATATATATTAATATATATATATATTATATATATATATATTATATATATATATATATATATAATATATATATAATATATAAATATATATATATATATATATATTATATATATATATTATATATATTTATATATTATAGATATATATATTATTAATATATTATATATTAATATTAATATTATATATATAAATATATGTAATATATATATTATATATATATAATATATATATAGATATATATATATAATATAATTTATTATATATATATTATAGTATATAACTTAATTATAATTATATATATATAATATTAGGCATTGTACCTAGGAACCTAAGGTAAATATTTATTATTATCTTTGGGTTCCCGGCCGGTAATACCTCGGAACTTTCCGGAACATTGAAAAAGTTCCGGCCGGATCATACGGATATACTTATATTATATTCTCAGTCACTATATTCTGACTGACACCATATAATAAGCTGTATATATATATATATAATATACGTTTACTAACAGTAAAAGTACCTGAATAATCACTGTACTCACAGCCCTAGGTACGCAGGATGAGTAGCACACATGTGCAATCGTTT
>JABUQX010044615.1:0-17709 GCA_015478945.1 Trachelipus rathkii
CTGTTACCGCGATTCACTCCAGCTATTAGCAATTGGTCTTTGTTCGTGAAACTTCGCGTTATTTGGATAAATCAAATATAAACCTACCCCCCGAGGACGAGTGCGAAGAATAATACACTACAATAGAGCAAGATATAATTAAAAATAATTATAATATTTAGAGGCGGCAATTTTCATAGTTTTCTCCTTTCATTGAATATTACTTCAAGTAATTAAAGGTCCAATGATGATTAGCGGCTTGATGTTATGAATACCAATATGGCAATATTTGGGACTTAAAATAACTTTATTTTAACAGTGTTATATTGGGAAATGATATGCAGTCTAAAATATAATTAAAAATCTCAACTACATTATTATTATTAACTAGTAATTGAAGTAGGGTATTAAGAATTATTAATTCCCATCTTTACCATTAATATATTATGTTGATTATTATTACTTATTCATTTATTATTTTAACATACTGAAGTATTTTTATTACTCCATTCCCCATCTAACAAATCGAATAAGTCCAACAGAAAACCACCTTTATTAATTAATAAAATTTATTACTTTATAAGATCTTATCTCACCTTTATCTATTTTTATTTACTTATTAGAGTAAGACTTTGATATAATAGGTATTATATGAAAAATTATTTATATTTATGTAAAATATAATTAGCGAGTTTATTACTCGATTTGATTACTTTGATACCTATGGTATTAAGCCATAGAAATAAAAGTAAGTTTTAGGCAACTGGTATCGCTATAACATTCCGTATTTGCTACAAAAGTTTATTTGTGGAAATTAGCGGCAAAAGTAATAGGACTTGATACTTTATTAAGTTTGTCCTATATAGTGTTTTGGTGGTATTAAATTATTTATATATTATGGATAAATTTGGTTTAGTAATTATTATTATTACTATTTCATAGAAAATATTTTACATAATTAATTATTACTATCATCACTTATTATTACTATTGATTTCATACCATTATTATTTATTATACTTATTGACTTTTTTATTTCCGAAATGTGAGTGGATTTGATTATAGGTATGTTTCATTAATTTTCTGAAGTTTGGTTTTGTTATTTCAGTGATCTTTCACAGTATTATTAAAGTATTAGTTTATGATAATTTGTAATTTGATTCTTTGCACATGTATTATACTAAACTATAAAAACTCATTTTATTAATAAAATTATAAGATTAAAGAGCTCAATTCATTTCAATATATGTATATTATATTAGATGTAAATTGAGCAATATTTTAATTAAGTATGCTTATGAAATTATCATCAGATTGAATATTATATTGTTTGATATATTTAGATTAATAGTAATTATTATTCATTTGTATAGATTAATTATTAAGTAATTATATTATTTCTACTTTTTAAAGTAACAATGTATTATTATTATTATATGATTATTAATTATATGAAATATATTTTATTAATTTATTGTAACATTGATTATTATTATTATAATTATTAATTATTAACCTTATTAATAATTAGACCTACATTATTCAAATTAATAAGATTATTGAGTAAGATATTAGGCGATTATATGGATATAATTATCAATTATTTTATTATTAAGAAAGAGTAGTAGATATTTTTTTGTAGTATCGAAAGGAACTAGATTAGATATATTCATATTTATGTATGCATTTACATGTGTTTTTTTCAGCATCTTTTATAATAACAAATTAATGTTTAACACTAGCGTAATTGTGGTCTATTGTTATTACGGAGAGTATATTCATTATATAATTAAATCTCATTAGTTGGGAAATTATATAGATTAAAATTGCATTATCTCAGATAATATGACGTAGATTTTTATGAATAATTTAGATGTATAAGTGGGAACTGAAAGTAGTTTTATCCACAGATATCATAGTACTGTTCGGATTTTAGAGTCATCAAAATTTTGTCTCTTAACTATAACATATATCCTAAATACTATTTATTAATTCTTATCATTCATTCTTTATTCATTATTAATATTTTTATTATTCATTATTATTATTTAATTATTATTATTAGTTAAATTATTATTATTATTATTATTATTACTCTACTTATCATTATGCATCAGTTACAGTAAAAAAGAAATACATTTATGATCAAAAAAGTGAATGGGGACGAGAGATATAAAAAAAAAAATTCTAGAAGTTAAATTAAATGTTAACCCGGCGTGATGCGGAAGCAGCCAAAAGACACGTAATAGATCGCCATTTACCAACATATATGATTACGGAATAAAGGCATCTCTTCGAATCCAAAAATCATGTAAATTGTCTTTCCGGAAAATTGAGGCAAGAGGAAAACAAACGGTAACTTCAGATATTAATTAGCGTAGCTGGTGGAAGCGGATAATGTCGAGAGATTAACGGACGCCTGTTTTTACTTCTTATTTTTTTAAAGAGGTTTTTTTTTTTTTTTTTTTTTTTATTTGACATTTAGAAGCGCAGACTTCGATAAGGGAAAACCTACACGCTCTGATGCATACTCAGAATATAAATAATACAAGCCAATTTCTCTCTTATCTAAATCGACAATTTTCAAATAATGTAATGACACTGGACATATATGATATTAATAGAAAATAGTGAGGGTATTTGTTCGAGGATTTTATTAGGATATAAATAAATCATATATCCAATTATATATACGAGATTAGGAAAGTCACCTATGGTTCAGTAACAAAACAGTCAAGCATCTCGGAACCGGAAAGGGAATGGAACCTATATACACACTACAGAATTTAGGCCCAAAAAATACCATACTCTAAGACTTACCTCAAGAATGATTCATATCAAGATCTTAATACCTTTCAAGAAGTAAAAGGAAGACAACGTCACATCTATAAGATGGAGAGTCATAGCAATTAGAAAGTTAATCAGATTCAGAATCATTATAAGAGTCAACATTTATGTGATAAAGATTAAGTAAATATACTAGTTTATCATTATAAAATATCATATCTATAACTAGAGCTATTAAATAGTGAATACATCGAAAAGAAAAGAAATCTATTTAAAAAGCAACAGATGTAAGAATGCAAGCAGCAATTTTGATATTTTGTTATACTAAGAGAGCCTGGAATCATCAATATGAATGTGGACTAGTGTATATCGAGTGTAGTGTTGGTGATAATATAAAAAATATTTCTAATGTGAATTTGGTACTTATATTTATGAACCATATCTCAGTCAAGCTACTTTTAACATATATAAGCATTCTGAGGAAATGAAAATATCTGCGACATGAATATCAAGTATCAATAATTTGCCACAATTCACACACAAATCGGATTAACACTGATACTTTAATTAAAGTAAACGTTCTTATTTTTATCTGAGAATCTTCTAAGTAGTGCATATTTCCAAGCATCAGAGAAGAGTTCAAAGTATCACTAAAACTCAGTATTTTCACTAGGGACATCTTATAATTTTTTTTTGAGGCTTTAGTAATTAAAATATCTAATAATTTTAGTGATAAATGTGAAGGAAATTGGTGTCACTTTAATTTAAGAGCAAAACCCTATAAGAATGTAGTAGTCGTGGACTACACGCTCTCCTTGCCTACTCTATATTAGACTTAACACAGTATCGAACGATTGTCACCAACAAGTTCTAATAGACACTCTAAGACGAAACTTGGAACGTGCGAATGGCGTCAGGAAAGGCATAAGAGAAATCTATTGAATACAGAATTCTGATACAATGCATAAAATACAGACTAGAAGCAAACAGTTGATATCTATCAGGTCGTCCTAAATTATGCTCATTCCTGATATTGCAAGAACTTGTCCAATTATGGGTAAAGATATTGATAACGACTAACTATGAGACATTGAGAGAGAGATATGAGTAAATAACGAGCATTGACCAAAAGCAGGAAGCTCAATAGAGAGAGTAGGTGACACGAGTAAGAAAGATAGTTGTTGATTATCACGATTTGAATATTTCTTTTGACTATAAACACTCTAGGAATGATATTATACACATCAGTGAGTATTCACGCGGGTATTTGAGGAAGATAAAGAAATCAATTTTTAAAAGAATCACATACAAATGACATCTTTCGGCACTAACCAAGCAGACGAAATAGTATAATGTATATTATGATGAGAAACCAGGATATAGTTCCCATCCATAGGAAGATACCATTAAGGTCGTGAGATAAAGATGATCACTAGAGATTTGTATTGATTAACTAGAAAGATATTTTGGGCTTTGTCAAACAAATAGGAATAAACAGGTGAGAGATGAAAATAATAGCATTATGAAGGCTAATTCGGTTAGAGTAGATTCTTAAGTAGAGATTGAAATTGCAGGAGAATGGTAAGTAGTGAACAAATTGTAGATGAGTGACAAATTTGCATAGCCACGAAAGATCTAGAGAGGATACAAGACAATCATTAATACTCTTATATTTGTCAATTAGATCAACCCACTAAATTATTTATGAGGAACCTAATAACCTAGCAAAATCTCCGAGGGATAAAAACAGGATGAGATTACGCGTAATCAGCTATGAGCGTGATAAATGTTCTTAGGTCAGGATAGGGACAAATATGATAAATTGCTATGCCAATAATGCCAGTAGAGTTAAACTGAGGTAGATGAAATATTAAATTCAAGCAAAGTGAATGATTGATAAATCTTGCAAAAATGTGGTAAATTGGAGTGTATGTTGCATTTCACGTGAATATCCATTTCATCAAATTTATTTCTCTAGTGAGCTATATGGTGGCACTCTATAGGAATATGTGTCGTCCTAGTTTTGATATGACGAGAAAGACATAGTTTAAGTTCTAGGTAGATATTTTAGTGAGTAGATTGCGAGGTATTGTGGCTATATAATTCTATAGGAGGAGAGTAAATTAGACATTATGAGACAGAAAAGTCTAATGCGACACGCTAATATAGAGGAACTTTTACAAATTTGGGTTAACATAAGATCATAACACGACGATTATGGAAAAAGAATCACTCCAAAATCCTAAGAAATATCAATATTTAAAAAAATAATGCTTAAGAGACACATATGTTCCACTTAGAAGAAATATCAAATGAAGGATTTTATCCATGAAAGCCTCATCAAAACCAAAGTTCCTAAGTACCTGCCAAGCCAGCTTCCTGGTAGGCCAGACAACCGGTCATTGAGAAGTCATAGATATAACACAAGCTATGACCATCGAAAGCCGATGTCGACAGAGCAAATAAAAGCTTATAAAAGAGCACAGTATGAGAACGCAGAAGATCTGAAGATAACAGATTCATTTTTTTGAAACTGAAATCATGACTGGTGTACCGTTACATGCATAAATCAATAATGCAAAACATCCAGGCAGCGGAGTCTAATGTATGCACAATATAGCTTAGGCTAACGAAGCTATAGAAAAAGGACAACATAAAATGGAACAATATTAAGCTTTTAAGGCACAACAACTGAATACAGAGAAAATACAATAATCTTATATATGCTAGCTAGGATCAGCACATATTTTTGAATACATTCCCAGTTAGATGGAAATTTGACATGGCAATGGAAGAGAACATACCTGTCTAATGAGCACCCACAAACTACCACTAGAAGTCTTAGATGCCACACAACAAAACCTAACATGAAACATGTTTCTACTCCAATAAGGAGGAAAACTTAAGATTTCTTAACAATTGATTATCAAGCATGTAGAATGGAATCACTCAACACTAATTGATAGTGCATAACTCGTTTTGCGCTATAGATATGGAGATATATTTTGTTAGGAATAGCTAAAATGAAGGAGCGCTTTATTAAATATGATTTTCTTGCGTAAACTATGTTTCGAGATACACATTTATAGCCAAAGGTATAATTGATATAATTTATTTATGATTAAATTATTTATATATTTAAATTAAATTATAATTTATATTTATCTAATACCTTAAATCATATTTTAATATATATATTAGAATATATAAATAAAAGTGTTTACTTTTGGAAAAAATATTATACTTAAATATATTAAATGTTATATATAATATCATATTAATATTATTAATATTCTTTTAATATATAATTTTATGTTTTGACCAAAGTTATAAAATATCTTAATATTAAAATTCAAGGTATAATTTATTTATTTTGAAAATTTTTTATTAAGAATTTAAATATTCTATATTTCATTTATTTATTCACATAATGTTGTATATAATTATGTAACTACTCTCAATACTTAACCACATATTTAACACTATATCTATAATATAATCTAATTTCATACAATATTTAACATTACATTAGTTCAAACACTTTAAAATTTTATAGAATTTTAAATAAATCAATATACTAACTAATTTTTTTTGAACTTACAAATTAATGTTATCATTCCTCAAAACTATTACATTCCTTAAACTTATACTACATAAAGTTAACTAATACTATAAGATATAATTATGAATATAGTGACCTATATATTAATCACTTAAGCCGACATATATATTTATCTTTTCACAGTTAACGTACAATATTATGGGATAATTTATGAGAGGTACAAATTATGGTAAATTAAGTATAACAAAATAAAGAAGACTTGGTAAACGTACTATTTAATCTAACTAATGAAGATATTCTATGAATAGTATATTGCACTATAATGCATCAAGAGTTATTTACCTCACTAATATACTTTCAAGTGATGTCGATTGTCGCACATATGCGATGCTCCGGTGTGTGGAAGAGATTCACCATTTTACTAGGGAATGAGTTATTCAACAGAAAAATCAAACTCTAGAATCAAAAGAAAGAGAGAGTGTTAATATATGCGTGATGTAAATGAGAATGAAGAAAACGTAAAGCACAGATAAAGGGCCTATACAAGTGAGCTAGTGTGTCGGATCTGAGAATTTTTTTTGTGAGTCTAATGTGAAGTATAAAAATAAATAATGATAGCTTAAAAGTTTGGAAGTCATTAGAAAGAAATAAGTTAAACTACCATCTTCACTCAGAGAGTAAATAAAGAATTTTTATCTATTATATAATATGAAATATTTTAAATATGTGATGGTGGGTGGGTGACAAAGATTCACTGTTAAAAAACTTCTCGGTGAATTTGAAATAGTGAAGCTTATTAGCAAAAATATCGAAAAGACCTGGAAATAGTTAATGACACACACCACATCATCGTAATAAGCGAATTAAATAATTATATTAGTATTAAAATGATATTGGTGCTTAGATAATAATTATTTCATAATTTAGAAATACTTTATGGTGTGAGAGTGTATACTTATTATGTTATGTTATTAGATAATTATCTCAACGATATTATCAGTGCCCCGTACAATACTGAGTACACTGGTTATACTACCATGGACTGCCTCAAACTTATGGCTGGACAGGGGGATGGAATCCATGCAAACATATAGTAATCCTTTCTGTTCATGAGATGCTGATCCATAATATTGAGATTCTGTAGGTGACACCGCCTCTCTGTAATGTGGGAAAAGGTCTTTTTGCATAATAATAAATAAATAATAATATTAATAATAATAATAATAATAATAATAATAAATGAATAATATAATAATTTAATAATTATAATTATATAATATAATAACTGGGTAATTATAAACAACAATGAGAGAGGAGTTAATTTCATCACAATCAACAATCATATTAAATAATCAGAAAATTAAATTATAATAAAATTTTACATTAATCTAATATTAAAAATTTTTCTAATTATAATAATGAGAAATAATAATGAAAAAGATTGAATATGAGAAATAGTATTGATCAATCAATAATTAAAAGAGAGAAAATATAATATATATAAATCCAAGTTGCAATGAAAATAAATAATAATCAAAAAAATATTTATAGAATTTTTAAAACTTTCTTTATAATATAGGTATATATAAAATAAAAAATGGATAATGAATAAGGATCAGGAGATATAAAGTAGGGACTTTTCATTATATATAGCCAGAACAATACACTACTAAAAACTTACATATAAATAATAGACTACAATAAATAAAATATAAAACGGAATGTTTAATACATATATACTCAGGTTCGGTATAGTACGTTCGAAAGCAAGTGCAAGTTTTAACAAAAATAAGCAGTTATTTACAAGGAAAAAAAATTTTCGCGAATAAAAAAAGACTTACACACAGACCATATAGGAACACATAATTGTTAAATTAGTTAGTTAAAATAAAACATAATTAGTTTATTAAAACATAGTTAAAATAAGCTTAGGAAAATTGTGCAAAATATTTTCTACTATTAATTACAACGAGGATCAGAGTTTAAATCAATTCTAGAAGAAAATAAAAAGAGTCACACAAGTGGGCTTATAGAAAAATTTTTTTCTAGAATTAAAGTTTAGAGACTGTAGTTATATATTCGGGGGTATTTGATAAACAAATAAGATAAAGAATTCGGCTGAGATGTAGAAGAAAAAATCCTAAATTATTGAAAAGGTTTTCGGTGAATTGTAAGAATCTGAACGGTCTCTGATAGGAGATTATACCTTTCAACTGAATTAAGTGAAATTATTAGCATAGAAGGATTAAATTATTTTCAAACTTCATGCTATTACTTAATATTTCGGAGGTCTTTATAAATTAATACTGTGTTTTTAATTCTTCGAAACTAGTGCTTCTCAACATACAATTTAAACTTCTAAGGGAAAACAATTATTATACTTTACATCATAAACTATATCTCAACTAATATAAATCTAGGTGAGAGTGTTCTCTCTTTTTTATTATTATTATTCTTCGTTCATGCCAGTGGCTCTAAACTAAATATTGATATCTAACTTGATAATTAATTATCATAAATTATTTTTTATGCTTTTCAAGCAATATTTAAATTAGTGATTTTGTAAAAACGACATTTAACGCGATTTCAGAACCTTTAAGCACGTAAATATGATCGAGACTATAAAGTAATATGGCAAGAAATGCATAAATCTCAAAAAAACAAATCATTTATATTATCAGTATCAAGGTTAAAGGGTAGGAGAAAAACAAATAGTTCAAAATATATACAACATGTACAGAAATAAAATGTACCGAGATTTCTTCAGCTCACTACACAAATACTATAAGAGACTCTATTTAAATTCTCATATATAAATATGTGCGGTCAAACAACGTATCTGAACAGTAAGGCGCTGAGTTTGAAGGCGAAAATATTGAAGCCGACGAAGGAGTCTTTTAGTGATCAGATTTATGAATATATTAGATATTAGTAAGTGAAAAACATCAAATTTAGATTTTTCAAACATTTTAAAGTTTAATTTTTAGATATAATATTAATTTATATATTTTTTCACAGAAATTATTTTAGAATAATATTAATATTACAAGTATAATCAAAGAGTAACATTCAAAATATTTATAAATTTTTTTAAATTTCTATATATTAAAAATTTATTTAATTGTCCCTAAAGCTGTAAATCGATAAACCTGTAAATCATATATAGTATTTAGGCAAAACAATTATAACTTCAACATAATATAATAATAATGAATTAAAATAATTATAATAATAAAAAATAATATTATAATTAATTAATAAAAATATAATAATATACATAAATTTTTAAATATTTAAGATAATAAATTAAATACTTTAATTATTAATTAAATATTGGAATATAATTTATAAAACTAATAAAAATCAGTGAAAGGAGCGATTGAAATTTATATTTGGTATTAATTATTTTAATCCGATTTGACGAGATATTCTAGAGCAAATTTTGACGTAATGTTACATTTATTAGAGACAATATATTTAAAAATATTGGAGGCGAAATGAAATTACGGCCGAGGTCTATCTCAAACTGGTAATAACTAGAACATTCATGTTTAATTTAAACAGAAATTTCTCTCAATTTTCAGGCGGTTCAGTCCTCTCAGGAACCCTCTCATTCTATCACTTCTACGTTCCATGTCTTTCTTACTATGCTTCATTGGAGCGGTTGAGACATACAGTTCACTAATATGTAAATTTACACATAAAATACTTAGCATTAGACTTATAGGTATGTTTGAATCGATATATGCGACTTAGGGGTATCAGTTATATAAATAAGTATATATTTACGATGTGTCTGTACCACATTATTATATGTTATATGTTACATATTATGTGTTGAAAGAACTAAAAATTTATTAAATATATTTTTTGCATACCACATATAATAATTAACTATATAAACATATAACCGTGAAAATACTCACATAGTTGAATATATATATAATGATATGTATAAATATTAATATTTTGGTAAACAAATATATATATTTATATATATATATAATAATATTTAATATATATATGATATATATATATTAATAATAATATATATATAAGTAGAGCTAGTTATAGGTCACAGTATAGAAAATGATGTAAGTATTAGAGGTTCAAATATCCACTCCCGAAAATTACTTTTATATAGCGAATATCAACATAATTATATTTGATTACCTATTAAGTCTCTTAGTAAATTATAAAAATAATTAAATAATATAAATAAATTAATTTAATATATTATAATAATATATAATATATAATAATATAAATAATATATAATATTAATAATTAAAATAATAATAAATATAGATTAAATAATAATATTATTATAATAATAATAATAATAATGATATTTAATAAATAATAATCAAGATTGAGAATAAAATTATTAAAAGTCCATACACGGTACATATTATAAAAAATATTAAAAAGTTAATTATTATTAAATATATATATAGGAAATATAGAGGAAAGAAAGTGCTCAATATATGGAAGTGGTCGGGCGTGACAAATATATTATAACTTATATATAGAAATATATATATATATTATTCATGAATTCTAAATTACAGAAAAGACTTTTAAAGTACGACAGTATGGGCTTTTAATCCGTTCATGTATCTTATAATAAACTTATAATTAATCCAATAAAATTTAAATGAACTTATTGCTTAACACTAACCTAAACTTAATACAGACATATTTACATTTGCTGAATATACTTTGAAAATTGACATTATTAACATTCTGAAAAGTACTAACGAATTTGATTCCTTAACTTCATAAATTACGACAATAACTATAATATTTAAAATATAGAACTATATAGAATAAAGAATTAAAACTGAATAAAGTTTCATATACATTTCTTCAAGAAGTAGTCAAAAGCCAGGAATACCTATGAGCGTGATAGGTATTTTTATTCATAATAGAGGCTGCAGTTTTAGCTAAAACCGCTATATAAATATTAGAAAACACCCTAGGGCTAAATACCCGAAGAAATCTTCTTGAACATCAACCACGCATCAAGAGCGGTATAACAGCTCAAAAAGTAAAGGGGTTTTGAGAAACCTGTCGTAAACAGAAAAGACCTAGAAAATAAAGCTAAATAACGGCAGCCCGTCATATATATATATATATAATATATATATATAATATATATAATATATATTATAATATATATATATATATTATATTCATATATAATATTTATATATAAATATATATAATATAATATAATATATATCTATATATATATAAATATATAATATAATATATATATATATATATAATATATATATAATATATAATATATAGTATATATATATTATAATATATATATATATAATATATATATAATATATATATATATTACATATATTATATATATATATATAATATAATATAATAATATAATATAATATCATATAATATATATATATATATATATATATATATGCATAGTTACAGCTCCAATCGTGACTCCTAGTCGATCCGGTAATTGATTTGACTACAATCCGACGTGCGACTCTCACTCAGGCCAGGAACCATTTCCTACTTTCTGTCGCTCCAATCAATCCTCAGTCGACTTCTTTTAATCACTATGAATTTTCTTATTAATCCTTCCGAGACAAAGCTTGAATGTTACCGACTAGTTGCCTCGTACCCAATTCCCGTTTTCCATGGGCTTAATCTTTCCTTCCGCTCACTCTTCAATTTTAACAACTTTTGGTCTTTTCTTTTTTTCTTTTACTCCAAGTTTATTCTCTACAATGAAGTGAGCTTTTCGTTTAAAAAAAGGTTTCAATTGAAATCACACATTTCAATTCTGGTGGTTTTATACTCTATCGTTATATAATAATATTATATAATTATATATAATTTATATACATTATATATATATATATAGTATATATATATAGAATATATATATATATATTATTAATATAATAATAATTAATATATATATTATAGTATTTACAAATAAGTTCATACACTCTTTACTGGCAATTAGCCCTATTTAGGAGGGCAACTTCTCTGGTAATTCTACCTAGAATCCGACTATGGATCAAAACCCGGGCCCTTTCAAGCGGCTTTGTCGCTTTCTACCGATTAAGCCACGACTGATTTATATATGATAATATTAATATTATATATAAATTATTATATATATTATTATTATATATATAATTTAATTTATATTAATTATTATTATAATATATATATATAATTATAATATAAAATATAAATAATTATATATATATATTTATACTATTATATATATATAAATATATATATATTATATGATACAATGATATTTTTTATTCTAATCTTTATATATATTATATTAAATAATATTAATATATATATATAAATATTATATATAGGAACTTGTCCTTTTAATAAGGATGTGTTTTAAACTCATAATGAACCAAACACATACGATTTCAAGCGATTATTTTCAATGCATTTAAATGTCCCTGCTAGACATAAAAACATTTCTTTTTTCATTTTTTTCTAAAGAAACCAAGATTAAATCGCAAAGATGGAGATAAGAGTCAGGTCTTTCGGCGCTCACGGGGGACGGGACGGTTGACATTCATTCCCTTCCCCCCTCTGTCCCACCGTCGGCTCGAGCCCCTGAAAAAACATAAAATAAAAAAAATAAAAAAAAAATTAAAATATAAAAATTAAGATTGAAATATATCTAATATTTATTTGGGAAACTTTCGTGATCTTTCTTATTGGAGTTTTAGCATTAACACGTGACACGTGCCAGGCATATTCCGACGTAGTAAGGATTGTTTTACGAGTTTTTTGATTTAAATGTGCTTTTATGAACAATCCTTTAAAGAGTTGATGCCCATATTATATTATATATATTTATAATATATTATATATAATATATTATAATTTATATAAATTATTATACTTATATATTCCTTTATATTATTTATTTATTATATATATATATATAATTAATTTATATATATAATAATGAGATATATATCTATATATTTGTTGTATTTTATGTGATATATATATTACATATCTCATATGATCTAAATTATTGATTATATATAATATTATATATAATATTATATTATATTATTAATATATATATATATATATTTTCTTTAATTATTATATTAATTATATTTAATATATAGTATTCATATAAATACTTAATTAATATTCATTATACATATATATAATATAAGGTATATATATATATATATAATTGATTATAATATATATAATATTATAATTTAATTATTTATATATATATATATATATATATAATATTATGTATGTATTATACTATATATATATATAATTTATAAAATTTTATATATAATATAATTTATTATTATATTTATATATTATATATATAAATTTATAATTATTATATATATATAATATATATATCATACATATTATAATATATAATATATATAATTTATATTCGATATATATAAATATATTATAAGAAATTATATAAAAATTTACTATTATTAATATATAATAATATATTGTAGTATATCTATATATATATTATTCTATAGAAAAGATCTAATATATATTATATTCATATATATATATATAATATATATATAAATATATTATATTTTGTTTTAATTATATATATTAATTATATCTAGTATATATATATATATATATATACATTTATTATATATCTATATAATATATATATTTATAACTTATATATTATATAATATAATAAAACTATATAATATATATTATAAAAATATATCTTATATATATACTTAAAAATTTATTTAGTTATTGTTATTATTATATGAATATATTTTTGTAATATTATATATTATAAATATATATATAATTTCTAATATACTATATATATTATTTAAATTATTATTATATAATACTCTTTATATATATATATATTAATATTATAATATATTAATATAACTACTAATAATTATAACTTAAGTTAGTTAAAAACAGCATATCAGCAATTAATATAGAATTTATATATATATAATTTATATATATATATAGATTATATATATATATCATATACATAAATAGGAAATATAATAAGTAATAGTAAAATATATATATAAGATTATATTTAAAAGATTATAATATTATATAATCATATATTATATAATATAATCATATATTATTAAATTTATTAAATATAAAAATACTATTAATATAATTAATTATTTACATAATTAAGTATTTATTTTATACTAATATCTATATATATATATATTAGTCTATACATTATAACTCTTATTCCTATATTTATATCAACAGATTCCACTACATAGTTATTAGTTACCAATGATTTAATAAAATATATATATATAATATCTTAATTCAGTAGGTAACTCAATATTATATTATATTATTATCTAATATATATACAATTATCTAGATACAATCTAGACAGAGTTTCAATATGATAATTATATTATGATATACTTAAGATATATATATACGCAATTTATATAATATTACTAGATATATATATATATATAATATAGATTTGGAATAATATATATATATATAATGGGTAGTAGAATATAATATATAATTATTATTATTAAACATGAGCCTATATATTTAACTATATATATTATTGTCTTGTATATCATTTATATCTCCTCCAGCATTAAACGATACCACCACAAAAACAAACTCCTTCAAAATAATATGTCAATTTATATTAAAATAGTTTAAGATAACATGTTTTATAAAAAGAAAATACATTTTTAAACCAAGTGCGCATTATTTAATTGATTAAATTTACGATATTAATTAATTATTTTTTGTATATTTTTAAGAATGAGCACCACAATAAAAGCATTAACTTTTTATTAAAAGCATCCTTAACTTTTTGATAAAAAAAGTTAGAGTGGGTCTGGTGTTTAAATGCTCTTAATGTAGTAAGCCTCAGTCCTTTTTATTGTTTGCGTTGTCGATTCCACAGATATTCTTCGCAAACAAGTGCAGAAGTAGCAAAATTTTGAGTATGGACTACAGGTTGGTAACTGAGGTATGACTGTTAGATATCAGGAATAGTTGTTTGTGTGTTATGTTCCTGTGGAATAATGTGCGTATATTTTAACTAAAGGTTTAAAAGCGGGTTGCATGGGTATGCCCTATCTGTTAATCTACATTAGTCGGGTGTAAACCAATATACGTCGAACCGTACGAGTAAGTTACAGAACTCAGAGACATCGCGAGAATTTGCAATGACAAGACTGGACTGCGGTATCCGGTTATGAACTGAGAAGCGGCCGGTGCTCCCGTCGTTGAGCCCCGCAGTAGAGGAGAGAAGGCAGGAAGAAAGTTTTCGGTTTTTGGGTTAAAAATAGTGGATTAGTTTGAACTGTGATTTTTGTGATTGCTCCGTGTAGGTTTAATGTCCGAGTGGTTAATAATGGCCGTATGCTAATGTTGGTCTGGCTCTTTATCAAAGTCTGTTGCATTTGAAGTTTTAAATAAAAACTTTATATTGCTATTTCTAGAGATTTAATTACTTCGTATATGTCCTGTTTTTTATGTAGAGTTTGAGGTGATTTCGTTCTGGTTTATTATTTCTCCGTTAAATTTAAAGGGGTGGTATTACAGTGATCTAGGATTCTCGTTTAATTCTTATGAAACTTCCAACAATCAATAGATATCCCATCGACCACAATTTTATTAAGCCCTATAATTATGTCAGCTGCTCCTTATTGTAGCAACGTTGGAATATTCACCTCTATATACTTCTCTGGGGCGCTACGGAATGCTGGTTCCACTCGCTGAATTTACCCTCCCACAGACCGCCATATATACATGCTGATGGCTTGGACAGGCTATGCTCGCCTAGAAAAAAAGTTTCCATCATCATTACTTATGCGCTCGAGAGAAAGATGATATTTAATCAATAACATAATATTTTTAACATCTTTTTTAATAAAGATATTTACTACGAGAATTATAAATTATATTATAACTATTTTATGTAAACGTAAAGGAAAAGTGCAAAATATATAAAAAATATCAAAAAAAAAAGATTAAAATTATATGACTAATAACAATTGATAGTGAATAACATACTTAATTTACACATAGACATTCATAAAGAAAATCAATAGATATAAATATACTAATGACACGAATAAAATAAAATCTTAGAGTTAGAAATATGGATCTATAACCTAATTTAGATAACCAAAGACTCCTAACATACTAAGCCAACAAAGATAAAAAATAATAATAAAAAGATTATATAAGAATTCTAATTGACTTATCACCACCTTGTTAAATATAGTCAGCATATAATAAAACTACATTCAATAGAAAATATTATAAGCGTGGCTATAAGTGTTCTAAATTAAGATTATTATGGTGATCCGATTTGCTAATACTCATCCGACCGACTATTGATTATTAGATATGATTAAGGGAAATATCATTTTATTTGTTAGAATATAAGTATTAGGCAAAGGAGACAACTTATATTTAAAAACTGAGAAATGTTACTGGAAGCAACTCTGAAAACCCTCTGCCACTTAAATAAAATTCATTAATTAATTATGGCAGAATAGACAAATATCTGATAAGCAATTATCTAAAGGCACGAAAAAATAAAAAAAAAACAATCAATAAACAATAAACATATATAAAAAATAATAAAATAAAAACAGAGTAGGATTGAAACTTATATATAGAAATTAACGTAAATTATAATATCAATTCTTAACTGATAAGTCATATTAAAATTTATTTAATTTAAAAAAACCTATTTAAATTTAAAGCAATTATAATAAATATAAAAGCCTCCTAAAATAATATATGATTCCAAATTTCAGATAAAAATGATAACTAGTGTATTGAGAACCCCAAGGAGACCCAACATGAGAACGATAAAGATAAAAGCAGCTACTTATACCTCGGCGCTGAGACTCACCACATGATTACGATATATTGAAACTAGGTAGCTGTACAAGGACGTGATACTTAAACATTATTGATTCATTACCTCCTTCCTTTCTGCACTCAGTTAATCAACTTCTAGAAAAGCTAATTTGCACCAAAATACAATGACTTATACACTCGTCATACCTCCGCTTTGACTTCAGAAAATCACACTCAAAACACTGCCTCTCTAACTGTGATATCTCTAAATATTATAAATTGCCTAAACAAATCACCATCTCACCAAACTATGTTCAGCTAATAAAATAAATCAAAATAACTTTTCGTTACCTCTGGTAGTTGGTGCTCACCCGATGATATTCTTTTAGTAGGTTTTTGGAACTTTTGGAGTAGGTGTTCATCTGATGATATTGATTTTAGTAGACTTTGGGAATCTCGTAGAGTCTTTATTCATCTGATGG
>JABUQX010044616.1:0-20546 GCA_015478945.1 Trachelipus rathkii
GATATGCTTCGTTCAGTTGGAATTTGGGTGTTTTAACCGTTTTCGCATTTATCATTGGAAACGCTTTATTATTATTATTATTATTATTTATTATTATTATTATTATTATTATTATTATTATTAAGAATATTTTAAAACAATTTCATTGTTTATGTGACAAAATATTAAATGGACTTTCGTTTTACATAACGAAATGTTTTGTACTTCTCTTCATCTTCTTTTTCTATTTTCTGAAATTTTTGTCTTTAAGAAGGTTCGAGGTATAAAAAATATAATAATCATTGCACAACATCCGTTATCTTTTCTTGAAAAATCCATTTTAATATCTTATAAGACTCGTGAGAGAACGGCCTGAAGGGTTTACACGATTTACGCCAGCACATATGCATCTATTTTATTTCAGTACTTAGTGATTGAATCATCGTTACAATAATTATTGTTAGTGTTGTCTTTTTGAATAATCGTCATTGAAAAGGCTTAAAAGGATTAATATTCTTTGAAGGTTATTCCAGGAGTCAAATTATCCTATATCTTGAGGATGAATCAGGTTTCTCTTTTTAACTTTGCATTATTTTGTGATGGTCATCATAATTTTTATTATTTGTCATAATCGAATTTTGAGAGGGTCGCTACCCTCTCCAATGGCTTGTTCGCTAATGTCTTCCTTCAAATAATGATGAAAGTGATGATGAACTGTTGATAAATATTTACTTCAGGTGTACATAAAACAAATCTTTGATAGAAAGATGACAATGGACTGCTTAAGATATCTTTCACTCTCTCGGACTCTTCAACCGGACTCTTTAAAAGCTGTCTTCATGCTTCACCTTCTCTTTCAGTGACTAAGAGGATGTTTCTGTTAGCTGTTTTTCACTTTCACTACTGTAGATTTAAATTTTTCTGAGTAAAGAATTTTTAGGACGAGGCTTATTTATCTAGTCAGTAATTTTAATACACCAAAGCACTTCTTGACATATATTAATTAAAAACACGTAAAAAGTATCAATTCTCTATGAACTGCCCAAGGTAATAATATGGAAGGAAGGGATAATGATAAAGCTCAATATTACAAGATTCACTAAGTGTATACAAGAGATTTTTTATGAGCGCGCCATACGAAGATGTGAAAAGAAGACGCACACACTGGAGAGCAATCATTTCACCAGTTGCATACCTTACTATAATTTTCATCTTCTTTATATTATTTTACATATCTTTTTTTTTTGTTACAATTTTGTCTTTATATATATATTAAAATTAAGAAAATAATAGAGAAATAACAATAATATAATAATATTAAAAAAAACACTTTGGTATCTATATTCTTCGGTGAAAATTTTAAAATTTAACAAAGATCTAGTTAAACAAGATAGAGTATTGAAGCTGTTATAGATATTGAAGATTTATCTTCATTAATGCTAAGCCGCCACAGAAGGAGATGAGGAATGGAGATTTTATATTACCTTCATTCTTCAAGAAGAAGTTTTATAATAATTATATATATATATAATATATTATATTATATATATATTTATATTATAGAGTCATCTTTATAAAATTAATTAAGATTAATATGATATATATATATTATATTAATATATATATATATATTATTTAGTATATATAGTGTTTATAATATTTACCATATATATATCATATATTTTTTATATTCATTTGTTTTCCACGTAGCACAGTTGTGTTATAATAAAAGACCAGTGTTGTGTCAAACAAGAATATTTATACCTTTGTCGAAAAATTAAATATGATACAATGTTTTGGGCAAACAATGTGAGTTATTGATTCACAAACTATATCTGGTGTAGTAGTGTGTTACCCGATAATGATGAATAGATGATGAATAAGGTGTCCAAATATAACAGAAATTTATGAATTCTTCCATAGAATAAGGCTTTGAAAGGAGAGTCTTACCACAAATGGTTGCATTCATAACGCCGAAGTGAGTCTGCTTGAGAAGTACCTTACGGCGTGTCTGGAGCAGCTTCTCAGCTTATGCTCAATACTATTTGAAGCGCGTACCACGATTTGTATGCTTGTAACATACATTAGCAAATGTTGGCTTGATCATATCACGAGTATCGTTCGAAGACATGCTCTGCGAGTCGTTGTTTTATATGAATGAGGTGACTAGAGTCGAAGTGTTAGCTTGAGTCGAGATACACGCTCGAATGTCCTTGATCATATTCATCTGGTGTGAAATCCAGCTTTAAAATTCTCAGATATCAATGAACAATGATTATCTTTAACTTCCTCATTTTCTGAAGCAGGAACTAGACTAATAGTTTCTCTTTTGATAAAAGTTTCTGAGGTAGTACAAAAGTAAAGAAATGTAAAATACAAAACTTTGTTATCTTATTTATTTGCAAATTTTTGGGTGTATAATTTCATGATTTTTTTCTGTTTAGAAATAAAAATATTATATATTTAAGAGTTTGCTGATTCACATTTATATTTACTTCTTAATAATATATTTAACGTTTGCTTGTATTATTATTATTATTATTATTATTATTAAAACTCATATTATTGATGGTGATGAAATTGATATTTGAACGATTATTACAGATATTTTAATTACTCTGTTTAGTCTTATTTCATTTATATTATTATTATGAACCGTTATTATTAGATATATTATTTTATATTATTTAATTATTTATTATTATTCAAAATTAAATTGTTGTTTTCGGACAAATAGAGAAAAATGTTTCCTTAATTATATTCTCTATTTAAAAATTGTTATATAATATATATATATATATATAAGCTTATAGTTTTTGGCGCACTTTTATGAAGGGAATTAACGGATTAATCTACGTCATGTACATTCTTTCTTTTATTATACTCACGTACATCACGGACAGTAATATAAAAGTTTCTTTAAGCGAGCTAATATATAAGAGTAGCTAATGTATATATAGTAGAAGCTATCTCATATATCCGACTATAATATAATATATATATATCACAAAACGAATTTTAATATAGTTTATATATATTATATACATATATAATTATATAATATATATATATATATCTATATATATAAATATATCAGTATAGGTATTATATATAATACTATAAAAATTATTATGGGACTATGCATTAAGATTTTATACAAGACCCTTATGGGCTGACGATTTCAAAATATTTCATTTGTGTGAGTGGTGATTATATGCTCTATGTGTGTTCAGAAGTACTCACATATATTGACTTATATTAGTTGATAATGTGTGATAATATATATTAGCTATAAATATATATAACTATATATATATATATATATAATAATTGTGTTATATATATATATATAATAGAATAGTAATTATCTTATTTTTACTATAAGGGCATACTTATATATATATGTATACTCTCACCTCAATATATTAGTTTATATATTCATCAGAATATAATATTACTATTTAATTAATATATTTACGACTATCACTATACTATCTCTCATATCTATAAGTAATCACCGTGAGAAGTCGATAAACTGTTTTTATTATATATATTACCATAAATTAATATATAGCCGGAGGGTCATAATCACCATCACAACTATAACTGAGATTCCAATATATATTAGCTTATATAATATATTGCATAATATAATAGTGACAAAAAGTAATATATAATATATTATCTATAGTGTAGTGAGTATATAGTATTTTGCATTAGATAATTGCGTGCTTAATAACTGTTTTAAATACCAACTTGCAGAATAGAAGTGTTTCAATTTATTATATTCTTACGCTCTCACTATTTTTAATTATATATATATATATATGTGCGTATAATATAGTGCTATTAATAATATGACTATAGTAATATATCATATGTAAAAGCGATGCTTAAATATTTTCGTGGATATACGTTTTGTATATTTGTTAATATATAACATAATTACATTATATATATATATATATGATACAGTATATATATATACCTAAACATCATTGCACAGTATATAATATTTAGAGAGAGAGAGAGAGAGGAGAGAGAGAGAGTTGCAGTACACAACAACTACTTTTTTTTTTTTTTATAACAAAACCTATGAGAAAATTTTGCTAAAACACACAGCTTTTTCTATTTTTTTATTTTTTTATGTATTTTTCAATATTTTTTATTATTATTTTAATAATTTATATTGCTTTTGGTATTATCTAGAGTACCTTTTAAATGCTAACAGTGTTAAGTTTCTTTTCCAAACTGAACTGCATAAATAGATGGTTTTTAATATAATTTTAGCATATAATAAAGACAACGATATATTATTATATAGGTCATAGCTTATATATTCAATTTACGCAAGTAGTTATATATATTATTATATATATTACTTTATATTAGCGGAAACTCGCTATTACTTCGTGTAGTGATTGTGTTTTAGTGTGTTATGTGATATTAGCGCTTTATATATATAGTAGTTTGAGTTATTATAGGTGGTATATAGGGGGTTAATATATTAGTGTGTGTAGCAGCTATATATATATATATATATATATATATTATATATATATAATATATAAATATTTAATGTTGAGGTGGGTAAGCTTTGATTAGGCTCGCAGCAGAACGTAAAAGTTGTTTAAAACAGTGTAATATTTGCACTCTCTTAGATGCGCTTAAAAATCGCTTTTATAATATTGTAAATTCTTTGTGAAATCATATAATTTTAAACTCTACTTGATGACTGTACCCAAGGGTGTATAGTTCTCTCATCATCTACAGTACATTTTTATTTTCTCCTCTCTCTCTCTCAATCTCTCAATATCTTCTCTCTTCTTTCTCAGTATCATCTTCTCTTCTCGTGATCATCTCTCAAAATATCACTCTCATCTTTTGATGCTACATCTAAATCGTCTCTCTCCTTAACAATATCTCGTCTCTTTCATTTTATACAATCTAATCTCTCTCATTTCTCTCTCATTCTTTACTACTCTTATTCTCGTTCTCTCGTCTCTCTCTCTATCTTCGTCTCTTCCTCTCAACTCTCTTTCCTGATCAAAGTGTGCCTCCTACTCATCTGCGTCTTCTCTCTCTCAGGCGATAGTCCGTCATTCTATATCTACTCGAAGTCTGATACTTTTTAGACATAATTCTATATTTTGTATTCCTATACTAATTTTGCAATACATTATGTGTATATTGATTATATATATATAGCAAATATGAGGTGATAGTAGCTTTATCTTTGCTAAATATAAGCTAAGTTACGCTGGATAATATATTTTAGTAATAATTGATACATGAAGGCATTATATACTCATGCTAATTTTGCCTCACTACGCTGAATATATAATATATATAATTATATTTTTCCTATCTTATACTATTATATATTATACTATTATCATTATATATACGTTATTATATATATATATTATAGTATATATATATATATTATATATATATATATATATATAATCATATATTATTCCATTGGGTTATATGACGTTATATATATATTAATATATATATTATATTTTTATATAAATATTTATATATATATATAGCTGTGTTATAGTATATATATAATATAAATTATTTTTGTAAATAATGTATATTTTAAATAAATGTAATGAAAATAACAACCTTCAGGTTATTTTAATATATTATATAAAACCTTGATTGAGCTATAGCTTAACAAACATCCTTATATAAATAATATAATTATATAATTATAGGATATCTTCTGCAACCAATTGGATCCAAAGGCAAAATTATATTATAGATAATAAGTGGACGTAGATTATCTGATTTTATATATTATATTATATTATATCGGCTTATTTATAATTTAACGAGTTAATATATTTCGTTAATTCAATATATATATATTTATATATATATATATATATATAATATATAATTATATATTATATATATATATTATATTATATACTAGTGAAATAAACGCGTTTAAATAAGTATATGTAGCTATATATATAATAAATATATATATATTTTAATTAATAATTACTGCGTTATATTTTATAAAATTTTGATAAAAATGTAAGAGGAGCATTTGGCAACGCCGCAGTGTCTTGTTCCTTTGAATAGGTAGTCTTTCTCATTTAAAAATACAAATGACGAGACATTACGTATGAAGATGGTCATATAGTATATCACCCTGAAATGAAGTGATTTAGTTATGGAAGGGGAAAGATTTAAGGACATATCTTTTGGCAAATTGTTCATTTTTAGCTTCCCGAAGGATTCAGATTTGCAATGAAGACTTAGTTTTAGAGTACTTTCAAGATTGTTTTCTATAACGGATATGCAACACAATATTTTAAATTTGGTGCTAAAATTTCAGTTTCATATCGCAATACAGACAAATTGTGTGTTACAAATATTTAATTTATTATTTATTGAAGCTGGAGAGAACGCTAGCTTCAATAAAAATTTGTTAGTTTCACCATTGCTCTAATCTGGTGTGAATAAATTTTGCTCAAAGTGTACCATATTCTGAATAAAATATGTGGTCTTAGCTTTATATGTGCATAATTTGGTGCTAAAATTATATCCGTGCCAATATCTCAAATAAAAACCACTGTTTGATCTATTAATTATTTGCGGTAAATTTGGTGCTAAATATGTCAGTGATAAATTTTATCTCTCGTAATAAAAATTTCTTTGTTTTATATTTTGCTTAATTTGGTATGCTAAAATTTCACTGCCCATTCTCGAATAAAAAACTCTGTTTTGCTTTTAATATTGCCTAATTTGGTGCTGAAATTTTAGTGCTAATATCCGAAAGAATAAAAAAAGTCCTTAGACAGATGTAATTTTAACTCTCTTATAAACAATATCAAAAGATCCATTATATATTGTTGATGTATTTTTTTTAATAAAGTTAAAAAATTATAAAATTTCAATTTAAAGTGAAAAAAGTAAAATTCGTAACTTCTTTATCATTTTTTAAATTTTATTTTGTGATTATAGTTTGAAGGATCTCCAATAGCAAGTAAGGTTAAAGATGTAGAGTTACATTTGCGCACTATCCGGGCGATACCGTTTTCCGGTTTCTTTCAAATATTGTGAGGTGTGCATAGTTCTTTAAATAAATATCCACGATTTATTTATTTCATAAATGTCTCGAACTCGTGTGAGAGAGCAGCACTCAAGCTAAAGATCAAATTGTGTGGCTTTCTTATATATTACGCATATACATCACATGTATCATTATAATTTATAAATGCGAGTGTGTAACTTCTCTAAGTCTCAGCTACCATACTCAAAAACAATATGATACCTCTTTTAAAGACTATAGAAAGTGATTGTTGAGATAAGAAATTAAAAAAAAAATCAATCTTAATGTTTGTGAATATATCACAAGAATTATTCAGTGTAAAAATATAAAAGTTAGATGCTATAGTTAAGATCAATTTGCCTCTGCTCGAACACAAATAATTGATAATAGTTGTTACTTGGCCAAGAAATACTTAATACTTAATTAATATTTGATATTTAATATATTTAATTATTATGTTATTGTTTGATTTATTTATTTATTTCATTTATTTATTCATTTTCTTTGCTTTACTTTTTTTTTTTTCAAAATGGTTTATAATGTGTATTTTTTTTTGGGACACACAGACAAAAGAGACGTCCTCTCTCCGTGGGTAGATTTCTTCAGCATTTGTTTACTTCTGCCAATAATATCATAACAAACGGTTACAGAAATATGCTCAAAATCGAGACTTTAATAGCAGAATAACGTCTTTTGAAATTTATTTCACAATAGATAGATGAAAAATTCGGGAGATTCATGTTCATAAAACATAATAAAAGTAAAAATTTTGAATACATTTAATAATTTATATTAAACTAATAATAATAATAATATAATAATTCTTATAAGGTAATCCTTATTTAAATCCAATTTAATCTATAATAATCTCAGATAATATAATCTAAACTCGGATTCATCCAACAGATGTTCATAGCCCTGAAATAAAAACAATTTCATCAACAATTCATAATATCAATAAAAGTACAAAAATACTTATTCACACTAATAAAAAAAATGAGATAATAATGAATGAATAATAATAATAATAATAATAAAATAATATCTAAATAATAATAATAATTGAATAATAATAATAATAATATAATTTAATATAATTAACTTTATAAATGAGTATATCAATGTGGTTTGGTTACTATATCAATTTTTTATCTTTCTTCTTTTAAGTTATAGATACATTCAGTTAAATTGAGTACTTAGTTTAAACTTTGTTTTATTTTTTTATACGAGTTAAAATACATTCGGGAAGTCTGATTTACAATCGGAGGAGCAAAACCCCTCAATTTCACTCCTGTTTGTGATATGTACATTTTTTTCTTTTATTTTTTAATGAAATAGAAATTTATTTATTTATTTATTTATTTATTTATTTATTTATTTATTTATTTATTTATTTATTTATTTATTTTTTGAAAATTGTAAACCTTTTCTGAATTTTATTTTGTGATAATCGAAAACTAAATGTAGATAATTAAAGTGTAAAAGTTTGCTTGAAATTGCATTTTTTTCCGAGACAAGTGTTTTAAGAGGCAAAATTTTAAAATTTTAGATAGTATATGTTGCTTATAACCTGGTGTTCTAGCACTGGATATGTACATCGAAAAAAACTATGGATTTACCGGAAACTGGAAAGGAAAAAAATATTCGAAGTGGAGGTAAAAAAGATTCACTTTTGAAAGATTCTTTGTTTGAAAGATATACTAGAGGTCTGAGTCAAGATTAGAAAATTTATGACGTTTTCAAAACTTTCAATTTTAATAAAAATGCGAAATTTTTAGAAATAACAAGACGATTGTTAAAGCTAAAGGGTAGAGAGGGCTTTCCTTTTTACTAGACATAGGTTTAACGTTTGTAGAGGCGCAATTTTCATAAGCAATACTAATAGCACACAAGGGATAAAGTGAAATAAGCAGTGAGACGAACAGTTTGACTTAAAATAGAATGACGATATAATTTTTTGAGAACATAGAAGATAGTAATATTACCTAAGAGTGTTCTTTCTCTTTTAAAAGTTACTGTTTTATATAATGAGGAAACCTGATTTCCTTTCATATCGTTCTATAGCAGCTGTAACAGATGGTCACAGCAGCATTTTATTTATTCTTAAAAAAACGATGTTCATCCGGGATTTTGATTGGGCTTAGAGATGGACTGTTTTTTGTTAAGTTTATTTTTTGATTTTTTTATATTTTTTTTTTTTTAAAATATCACATTAGTTTCAGCTTGACACTCTCTCGGACCTTGTTAGAGCCAGCGACAAATCATGAATGGAGAGGTATATTGAATCTACTCGCTCAATCATATTCCTTATTGCAACTTATCCAAATATGGAAAATTTTGTAGATATTTTAGAATTAAAAAATTCGATCCACAAAAATTCCAATTTTGGCCAAAAAATATTTAATAAATTAAACAGACCTTTAAAAAATGGTGGAACACAGAGAAGAGCACGTAGATTTAGCAGTGACGTCATTTCTTCACAGTATAAAATGCTAAGGCGAATAGTTGCCTCACAATCACAATCGTATTTAGTTTGTCGTGGAAACCTCTGTCCTGTCTCCATGGTATACTTTTTCATATTACAAATAATATAATAATATATATATATATATATAGTATATATATATATATATATATATATATATATATAATATAATATATATATATATATATAATTAATAGTATATATATACTACTGATATTTATATATATATATGCTTAGGCTATTTTCGATCAGATGAGACAAATCACCACTAGATAGAAGGGATATATATATACCATATAAAGATACTTAAAACAAAAGAGTAAATATAAATCTCCTGGAACCACGATGGAAGACTCTTATTAAAAGGAAAAAGACAAGAGACAACACCTATTCTTCTCCGGTACGACTATTGGCATAGCCAAAACTTGGCTTCCCAAAGAGGAAGTTTGAAGCACTGATTCTTCTGGTTCGAGGCGTTTTTGCTCACCAGGAGCTTCTATAAAACGCTCACGATGAGTCCCGCATTCCTTTATATTTACACATCGGCCAGGGGCAAACCGGACAATGAGCGCTCCACTCTCTCTCTCACTCGGCGACTCCAAAGGGAAACACCTTTCTTAAAATGATTTCGTCGATATATATTGGAGACCCCTGAGACTCGAAAGTGTGTGTGTTGTTCGGGACTCATCGGAGGTTAGACTTTAAAATGTAATCCAATATGTACATTTGTGCATCCATACTCTCTATTTTGGTGTTCGAAGCCGGTTTATTACGCGCCTGGATCCATTAAGTCTTTTTTCAGAGTGTAGATAGAGTATGAATGGTTTCCTTTTAGCTCATCGTGGTCAGGAGGTAACATCTCTTGGTTTACCATCTTAAGGGTAAGGGTTCAAAACCCCCACTTAGGGTCATGTGAAATGTACAAATAATTATGCGGGTTATATTCTTAGGTTAAAATTATATATATATATATATATATATATAATTAGATGCATATATTTTTTTATCAAATATATATATTTATGTAATTTATGCACAAAAGCAATAGATATTTTCAAATGGTTTATTTATTAAATAAAAAAAGCTTGAGATATATATATATATATTATGATATATATTATATTATATATATATTATTATGATATATTTAGTATTATGGTGAAACTAAAAGAAGTTATACCGCATGATTATCATCGATAAAATCTAAGTAGTTATAACAAGAAAAAACTGAATAACATATATGGAATCACGTATGAAATTTGTATTTGAAATGAAAAAAAATGTTTTTTTTTTTTTTTTTATCTCCAGAAAACACGATAGGTACAAGAAAAACTAATAACATATATGTTTCGAAACGCGGATGAATATGTATATAAAAAAAGTTTTTTTTTTTTTTAACTAAAAGAATAACCCAGGGTAAACCGCACAAAGATGGCAGGATCGGGGTCTCTCGGCCTCCTGGGGGACGACGGGAGTAGGACTAATTTCCCCCCTTCCGGGGAGGGTCTCTACGGAAACCCCGCTCTTTGGTATTTGGGTGTCGTCGGGGGTTTCTCCGCCCTACCCTAACGTATAGGGTTATGGGAAAACGTCCCCCCAGTTAAAGTAACAGATGGATCTTTCACGACGGTTCATATTTGGACCACCTTTTGAACCATTGAAACCGCCTTGAAACCTTTTGAGCCAAATTTTACCTTGCCTTGACCTTTTTTGGGCCTTTACCTTTTTGGGTCTTGACCTTTTTTCGACAACCCTTTGGTCTTCCATGGGTCATTTTGTGCGCCCACGGTAATTTTTAGCAACCCTAATTATTTTTGGCAAACCCCTAAATTTATTTTTGGCAACCCTAAATTTTTTGGGCACCCTAATTTTTGCAAATACCTTCGAAGAGGGTTGCGCCTCAAAACGGTTGCGTATCAGCAACCGTTTGTACGTACCTCGCACCCTAATTTTTTCGACAACCCTTGGTTTCCATGGGTCAATTTTGGGCCACGGTAATCTAATTTTTGGCCACCCTTTTAGGGGCTTAGCACCTATTTTTTTGATGTCTTTACCTTTTTTGTCTTTGACCTTTTCTCCAAAAGCTTGCCAGACCATGGGTCATTTTTTGACCCACGGTAATTTTTGCCTTCCTTTAGGGGCTTAGCCCCTTTTTTGATGTCTTAACCTTGTTTTACCATGATATTTCGGTCTTGACCTTGCCAGAAACATGGGTCAATTTTGACCCACGCTAATTTTTTGCCCACTCGTGGCCCACCCGTCATATATTTCGTTCCTAACTTGAACGTATGTATGGATCTATCCTAACTTGGAACCCTACACACACACACACACACATACAACAACACACACACGATGACATCACACACACACATATCATCACATACACATCACAAACTCAACACAAACAGATTTACTTAAACTCACACACAGATTTACTTACATACACGCAGATTTACTTACCTCACCCTATGAATTTACTTACCTTTACACACATTACTATGACCTTATAAAACCCATCTCACTATGACCAACTTACATTTACACATATAACTTACATTTATACACTTATACACACACACACACACACACGAAAAAAACACACACAACAACTTTTGATCTTGATGGCTCAACTTTAATGACTCAGCATTATGATGGACTCATCTTTGATGAAGACATCTTTAGCGGTTCATCTTTGATGGTGCCTATATTGATGGTTTCAAGTTTGATGGCTCCCAATCACCGTAAGGAGTATCTAGTGGTTTTTCTATTAGTGTTCTATGAGTATAATCTATGAGTGCCAGTGAGTGCCAGTGATGAGTGCCAAGTGAGTGCAATGAGTGCCAAGTGAGTGCCAATGAGTGCCAATGAGTTTCAAGTGAGTGCCAAGTGGAGTGGCCACATAGTGCCACTGAGTGCAACTTATTTTTCAAGCCTTTTCATAAGCTCCCTGATCTCCGCAATAGCCCAATATTGGGTGTCTACCCCTAGGTTATAAGGTATGAGGAATGTGAGATTGTGTAGGTAATATTTAACAAGTTGCTAGATGCTTATCTTAAATATGAGTTTGTCTTTTTTCTAACACTTATTAAAGCTAATGACAAGAATATATAATCTAAATGATTACACAGTTGAGACAGTTGACGCAAACGTTTCCGGAGTCCGAGTCGCGAGTGCCGAGTCCGCTAGGATGAACCCCACGCGAAAACGTGACCGCCGGCTGTGCACGGCCCTTGCAGCGTGCGCCGCAGGGCAGCAATATTTCCGCGTAACCATCGCCGCGTGCGTCCGGACGCAATATTACCGCGCGAACAAAAATATGATATCAATGTAAATATTCAAAGATTTTCATTTCAAATAATACTTTGAGTCATTCATTTTTACTATTATTGTATGAAATTTTATTAAAATCATATACTTTACATACCTTAAGCAGTAAATCAGTAATCAATAGAGGTGTTATTAACCTAACACCAAGGGATTAGTATGCTTTTGTTTTACTGTATTTTACTGCTTAACTCATGTTTTACTGCTTTAAAATACTTATGTGTTTAACTGCTTTAACTCACTGCTTTTCTGCTTTAACTATTTAACTATCTGCTTTACTTGTTTAACTATCTGCTTTAACTGCTTTAACTCTCTGCTTTAAACTGCTTTAACTCATTATTTTACTGCTTTAATTACATACCTTAAAGCGTAAATCAGTAAATCAATAGAGGTGTTACCTAACACCTAAGGGATTAGTATGCTTTTGTTTTTAACTGTTTTTCTGTATAACTCTCTGTTTAACTTAGTCATTTAACTCATATATTTATTTATTACATACCTTAAAGCAGTAAATCAGTTAAATCATGAGGTGTTTACCTACACCTAAGGATTTAGTATGCTTTTTGTTTTACTGTTTTAACTGCTTTAACTCTCTGCTATTACTGCTTTAACTCTTCTGCTTAACTGCTTTTAACTTCAACTATGCTTTACCTGTTTTAACATCATAATAAATATAAATATAATAACATTATGTTTTATTTTATATTTTTTATTTATATGTTTTTATAAATTACTTTTTTTATTTAATTATTATTTCTATTATATTTTTATTATTTTTATTTTTTATTTTAAAAATATATAAATGAAAGAAAAAAACATCGGAATAGAGGTTTGTTATAAGTAGACATTTTATTTAATTAAAATTGTAGGAATTTTATTAAAAACATATATTTTAGACATATGCTTTTATTAACAAACGTCTGTTATCTTGCTATATAATACGCATCATTATTCATATTATATCTACTTAACGAGTATGGATGTGGTGAAAATTTACCTTCCGAAGTCCGGCTACATGTCTTCTAGCAGGGCCGACAAGCTGTGGTAAAACCTTTCTAATTATTAAATATTTTTAAAAGGAAATGGAGATTTTTTGAGCAAACCCCTGTATAGCAAAAATTATCTGGTGTTATAATGTTTATCAGGAAAATTAAAGATATAACAGATATGTGATTCAAATTTCATGAAGAGGCATATACGGGTATTTAGTCTTAGATTGTCGCATTTGGACATATTAGTCAATATGGTTCACAATCATACAATTAATTGTATTAGATGATTTAATGCACAAATTGAATTTGGAAATAGCAGAACGTTCACATTTTATTCTCACTGCTTCTAAATATTCTGGTTGGTTTTTTCATAAACGCAAGAATATTTTTTCATCAAAGCAAGCATATGCGAGTAACTCCTTAAACGCATAACAACGTCTTTGCTGTTGTTATTGGCCAGAGAAAGAGACATGGAGTCAAATTAATGTACTTGGCACTCAATGTTTCCCCCCCTTCAACAGGAAGAGTTCTTTAAAGTATATAAAGAGGTTACTTCGATCTCCCACGGTTATTTGGATGTGTGATGGAACTTCACAGAAAGGCACCCAAAACAACGCACAGAGGTTGCTTCGTAAACATTCTTTCCCTATGAGATAGAAACTGTATACTTCCCTGAATAATGAGTGCTCTAGTTGCAAAGTATTTACCCACTTATAAAAACATTTAAAAAAGGGTAACTCTTCTGAAAAAACGTAAACTAATTAGTGAGGATGGGAAATTCATCCAGTGTTAATGTGAAGTCTGTTTAAATCTTTTATAAAAGGAAATGTTCATTTTAACAGGCCTCAGAAGGTAAAGCTAACTAACGGGGTCGTTATAGAAACAACGGTTAGTTACAATCTAATTATTCTATGTATTACTGAAAGCTCATACGACTTAGTGGCACCTATAAAGCTCCGATGACCTTGGATGCAGGCTCAGCTAGCACGTTGACGCTTCACTCTTATAAAAATCTGAAAATAAATGTTGAAGTTATACAGAGAGGAAGGAAGGGGAATAATTGCGTGCTAGACCCTACCATTACTTTGTTCAGTTGCCATCTCGCTGGTGGTGGAGCTAACGAAGTGTGCTGCTAGAGTAAGACATTGACGCTCTCGCTCGACGGTGTGGGATGAGAAGTTAGGTGGATGCTCGTGTCGACGTCTCTCCCTAACTGGATCATATCGCACGCTATAGAGAGAGAACAGTGGAGAAGAGTGAGATATATCAAACTTGATGGAACGCATCTCGTCCAGGAAATTCAGTTTCCTCGTGTGACAGTGGAGTAGGATTGTTCGAGCATAGACGGGTGGCAATATTGGCCAGTTATTGCGCACCTTGCGGCAAAAATCCACAATCCCACAGTTTTCATCATTACAACCCCAATATCGCAGATAATTACGCACACAATGCAATTACAATCTTTCACATCAGCAACAACAAGCTGCATCAACAGAATCCTTATTGTGAACGATGCATTATCTTTTCAGCAGCCTCTACTCATGCTTATATGAATCCCTAAAGTTTGAACAAGATAACGCAAATAACGAGAAAGAAGTGTAGCAGAAATATAAATTCAGACATTACATCATGAACCATCTTATACAGATGCTCAATAAAAAAATTGATAGATCTTAAGGACTTGCACCTACATCCATCCCTACGTATTCCGCTAACCGAAAATGTAGATATTCCTAATGAGGTAAAATTGAAGTGAAAAATGAGGATAAATTTAAAAATATCTAGAAAATGCTTAACTATTAGAGTGCGTAAATCAGGAATAGCTTTATATAAATTTTAAAAGACCAAATTTTTTTATGAAGCAGGGCAAATCGTAATTGATGATGAAAATAGTTTAAAGGATCAAATAATTGTGGATTTGATAGTTGATCTCTCACGTAACTGGAAGAGGCCTGTAAAAAGATGGATGATATCAAACAAGAATTTCAGACTATTAATTTTCCCAGAAGTTTAATCTTAAATACAGCGCGATTAGCAGACTTAGATAATATCCCCGTTACGCCACGACCTGATTCAAGTCCATCAGGCAACTTCTTACGCATCAGATAAATTTAAACGTGTTACCAGAGGACGAATAAGAAAAACACCTTATAATAGGCATAGTTGGATTAAATCGTAATTATGCATTATCACATATTTATTTAGTTGTAATGTTTGTGTGTAAATAAATGTTATTTTAAATCTTTTTCTCTTTCTTTATCCCCTGTGACCTAATATATATTTTTGTGAAAATATATATATATATATATATATAATAATTTTATATATATATATATATATATATATATATATATATATATATATATATATATATATATTATAATATATATATATATATCAACTATATATATATATATATATATATATATATATATATATATATATCATCAGTTTATTATCATCATACTATATATATTCGCTCTTTTACACGTGTGTCAGTAGACAACATGTAGGCGAAGGAGGTAGTTGATAAGTATTCCTTCAATCTGAGGGAGCCAAATAGTTTGGGGGTTTCACTAGGTTTGCTTAATTTCCTAATATTGAGAAAAAAGGTAAAAAGCATATTTAGAGGGCGAGGAGGCTTTCACTCTGCGTGCGCCCGCAGGCGCAATTTTCCTGCGGGAATGAAAAATATATTTAATATGAGTCATTCATTTTTATTTCATACTTAAACAATTTCAAAAGAATTTCTTTTCAATGATACTATGAGTCATTCATAGTTTTATTTCAATACTTAAACATTTTTTATTAAAAACATTTTCGCGAACCTTTAAAACTGTAACTGCATTACAGACATCCTTTCTTACTTTTCTACTTAAATACTTTTTTAATTTATAATTTTTAAAACCCAACATTTCTTTCCATAAATAAGTAGATAATATATATCATAATCAATTTTTATTTTACTACACATCAGTAACGAACTTTTATTAAAAACATATACTTTAATACCTTAAAGCACGTTAAACTCAGTAAACTCAATAGAGGTGTTTATTACCTAACACTAAGGGATTAGTAATGCTTTTGTTTTAGCTGTTTTTACTGCTTTAACTCATGTTTTAACGGCTTTAGCTTTACTTCATGTTTTACTGCTTTAAACTCATGTTTTACTCGCTTTATACTATCTGCTTTACTGTTTACTGCTTTAACTCTCTGCTTTACTGCTTTAACTCGGTCTCACATATTTTCTTTGAACGTTACAAGTATACTTAAAGCCAGTAAATAGTAATCAATAGAGGTGTTACCCCGCAACAAAGGGGTTAGGTCTTGACTTTTGTTTTCTGTTTTACTGTTTTTAACTCAACTGTTTTAACCTGTTTAAACCACATACTTATTAACATTACTACCTTAAGCAAGTAAATCAGTAAGGTCAATGGAGGTGATTACATAGCAACAAGGGGGTTACGTATGCTTTTGTTTTTAACTGTTTTACTGTTTTCCAACCTCTGTTTAACTGCTTTAAACAACTCGTATGTTCTTGACTGTTTCTAAACTCGTATATTTAAATTAACCATTACATGTTTTCTTTTATATTTTTTATTTTGTTTTAATACTTTTTATTTTATTCTTTTTACTTTTATTTTTATTTTCTTTTTTATTTCTTTTTATTTTTATTTTTATTAATTTTACTTTTATTTATTTTTATTCATTATTATTTTTTTTATTATTAATTATTTGAGTGCTATTTACTACACAACGAATACTTACCCCAATAGCAAGACTGCTGTGGGAGTAAAAGCACCTTATATCTCTGTTGGTGAGTGTGAGGTATATTCCGTCACAAGAAACGTTCTCTCTAATCGAAGGGGCGAGCCACACACCACAGCCGCGCACTTACAACAGGAACACACAACCATATCAGCTACACCACACACACACACACACACACTTACCTTATAACACACCACTCCTCACCTACTGCACCCACTTATACACCCTTCACTATGACGCTTACATTACCATAGACACTTACAATTACACATAGATAATAATATAAAACTTACACACACACACACACACAACCACACACACCTCAACACACACACATACACGCTACAGATTTACCTTACACTCACACACATGATTTACCTTAACACGCGTGGCAAGAATTTACTCTTACAACTCACGAGGAGACAGATTTACTTACAACTCACAACACTAGATTTAACTTTAACAACTATAAATGATTGGCATATTTGCAACACACAGATTTACTTACACACACAGATTTACTTACAACCAGATTTACTTACACAAACAGATTTACTTACACTCACAGACACACAGATTTTAACTTACACTCACACACACACCCACACTCGCACACTCACTTACACATATAACGTTTAATTTTTATTAAAACATTTTTTATGTTTTAATTAAATACGTACATTTATATTACTTATAAATTTCATTATAACTAAAATTATTTCAATGTTTCTTAACGCTTCTATAATAAAATCAATTCATTATAACTTTGTACAAAGAATTTCATTATTACTGTTAAATACTTTTGTTTATAAATTTTTATTATTAACTATCAGTTTTTTAAAAATAATTTTTACTAAATTTTTGATGAAATTTTATTAAAAATCATATATTTTTAATACGTACCTTAAAGCAATATCAGTTAAATCAGTAAGGTCAGGCCCCTAGCACCCCTCTACATCACCAAGCTATACGGCGTTTTGTTCTATTGACTTAAAGCTTCATCATCTTTAGCCATATAATAAGTATAAAAATAACAAAATAAGTTCTTCTCTGCTACCATAAATGTATTTTATTTTATTAAAAAATTTTCATTTTTCCCTAAGTTTTTATTTAAAAATACCAAATTATTCACTTACATTTATGTTATTCGCTCGATGTTGATGTTAACAAAATATTTCAAAGTTTTTTAAAATAATTCAGGGTTTTTTCTTATTATTATCTCATGTCCATTGAATCCAACACGCAGAAAACACACAACAAACGCATTCATTAACAGTACGAAACTGACCTCTCATTCTGTAAAATGGTTGAAATAACTATTTAAGCCCTAGAATTTAGGATAGCCTTTTTTGTATCCCAGGCTGATTTAGGGCCTTATTACCCAAGGTAAAATATATTTCAACTGACCTTTTTCTGTAAATGTGGGTGCAAGCCTATAACTAACGTTAGGCCTAAATTTGGGATAGGCTTTTGGTATCCAGAGGTAGGGAATACAGGCGGATTCTGTCTATTATACCAGGTTCAATAATGGTACACTGACTCCATATACGACAGAAATCGAGAAATTCTAGCAAAATCGAAAATTCACTTATTTTAATATAATATTATCTCAATACTGAAACCACCATGCCTGATCGGTAAGAAATCCTTTGAAAGGCAAGGCTAAGAAGGAAATGTGTTGACCCAAAATTATGAGTCTTGTGAGTGGAAAGGACGACGCGAGTTAAGGATACTATGATTTTATTTCTAATCCATTGAACCTCCCGATGTGATTGGTGAGAATATTTTCTAATCTAGCTTTTGGTTCTTTTAAGGTATGAAAAACATGTTTTTTTCATCAATATCACTGAAGGCACACCGTTCAAGCAGTCTCCGCTTCTACTATCCTATACAACCGACCCTTCCCTCATAACACATCAAACTGTCTAATACTTATACTCATTACCACCGATACGTTCGAAATACAGGTAAAGGAGCATCGCACACCTCCACCCCCCCTGATAAACAACCATAATTTACGTATATTAATCTAGTGAATAATTAAGTAATTCATTAACGCACCTCACTCACATAAGACTAGTTGATATATATACTAACCCCTATACTCATCTTACTACTCATCACTCTACCCAACAATACACACCTACATCCATCTCCAGATATAGGTCACCCACAATTAATAGTCTAATTAGTATATATATAATATAACCCCCTATACCCTCCTCCAGTATATAATTACTTTCTATATATATATATATATTATTATAGTATTATATAATATAATAAATAAGAAGTGTCATAAATGTATTTACAGATTGCGTCTTTTATAATATATATACTCACACACACACAGGTTCACAATATATAAAATATAAGTAGAAGGATTGATTAGGATGAGTTGAGTAAAAACCTTTCCACATCATTTAAACTACATGATGTTTACGGCCTATTTTAATAATTAAAACTCTCTAAATTTTTGCAAATATTAAGCCAATCATTTATATCATTAATCGATGATACCATAGTAGCTCTCTCACGAATATCAGTAATGCGAATTCAGTAACTACATATTATCATAACGACAGTGGTGGCCGCTTGCAGGGGAGAAGAAAATAACAGGCCAATATCATCAGTGTAATATATAATATAATAGATCGACCACCTGCAAAAAGGTACTGGTGTTTCCTGCCCATTGTTTATTGTAATAGGATAAATGGAATCTCTCTCCTGTACGTCATAGTAACCTTAGGCAGCTGATCGATATTTGAGGTAACCGTAGGTTTCATCGATCAGTTCGGGAGTGTGTATTAAATGACCGTAGTATTCTGTGGTATAACAAAATATAATGAAGTTAGCGCGTTACGTAATTAGGATAACACATATGGTCCTTCTTCATACTAGCGGTGTTAACACT